>JBAMJV010010492.1:7500-45971 GCA_037951105.1 Echinarachnius parma | reverse complement strand
GCCGAACTGTGTACTATCCCTCTAAACTTTGCAGGAAAATGGTTCATAATTATCAATTATTATTATTATTTTTTTAATTTGTTGTTAAGGGGGGAGGGGGCTGGGTAAGTGGGGATTTCGCTTTGTATGCCGCTTCAACATGTTCAGGGAAATCGATGAACAGTAGACAGTAGTCACTATACAAACGCCTGATTTATAGAGCAAACATTAATCGCATTAAACGTATTAATTGCCATTTACAAGTAGGCATACACACGTCTTAGTACCGGCTGTTCATTTTGTAAATATTTGCACAACCTACCTATAGGATTATGAAAATCTACTCAGTCCTCGTGACTCGAGACGTGCAACACTGTAGACTGACGGAGTGGCGTAGGGAGGGTGGGGGGGGGGGGGGGGGTGACTCGAGACTTGCAACCACTGTAGACTGACGCAGTGGCGTAGGGAGGGTGGGGGGGGGGGGACTCCTGGGTCCCCTCAGGCCAGTTTTTTTATTTATCTAATTAATTATATATATATTTATTACTTAATTTATTTGTTTATTTATTTTTGTATGTATTGATTAATTTATTTAAGTTTTTATTTATTAATTAATTACTTATTCATTTATTTCTTTATGTATATATATATTGATTGATTGATCTATTTATTTATTTTTTATTTATTTATTTATTTATTTATTTATTTATTTATTTATTTATTTATTTATTTATTTATTTATTTATTTATTTATTTATTTATTTATTTATTCTTTATTTATTTATTTATTTTATTTAAAAATCTTTTTTTTTTGGTTGGGGGGGGGGGGGGGGGGGGGGCTTCAGTTGTTAGCCGATAGTTTTGATTTGGGGTTTTAAATGGCTACATCTAGCTAAGCCTGGAGTCGATTATATAGAGGATATTAATGATGCATATTATATAACATTACTAATTACGTAATTTCATAAAGTAATAATCATCAATGTCCATGCTCTAAAAGTCAGTTTTCGATACCCAAATTCCAAAAAGTCACTAACGAGAGAGGGGTAGGCCTACCCCCTTCCATCCCCTTCCATCCCCCTTCCCCATGGCTCAGTCGATTCGTTTTCTAAAAAGCAACCCCTTAAACAATGCTTACTACGCCATTAGTGGTTTTGTTAGTAAATAGAAATTGACTTGAGTCCCATTAACATGATGAATTGTTACAATTCATAATTATTATAACCAGCATGTAGATCTGCAAATTGCAAATTGGAAAAATGAGTGATGAGGAAAAAAAATTGGCGAATGGCCTGGAAACGTTTTACTCCGTGTTAGAACGTATAACAGAAGGATATGCATGCACACTCTGTCATAGTCATAGGCACAAAGTCATATTATATACATGAAGTATACGCAACGATAATTCGCAACGGTGTGGCGGTCTTAACAAAAAATATTATCTTTTCACGTGACTTTTCTCTTCTCACTCCTGTCTTTGCAAGGTGGTTATAATTATAACGATTAGGATTATTCCCGATTGGAAGTCTGCATGACTAAATAATGGTCAGATGCGCCGAATTGGACGCAGCCGTCTACCGGAGATGCTATAGCCTTTTTGACAAAACCCGCACCGAAGACTGAATGAATGGATGCTCTGAGTGATGCTTGCGATGTCTCGCACCCCGGTTCTCACGACATCTGTTTCCGATGCCCCGACCATCACTAAGAGTAAGACGCTATGGATGCTTTACTAGCCGGGCGTGCATCCGGCTGGAAGAGGTCTCTACTACACGCACCATCGGAATGCATCGGCGGTACTAGGAGCAGCAGCAGTAGCCATGACAGCGGCAGATGTCTTCTCCTCCTCCTCCTCCTCTGCATCTCATCATGTCATCTCACGAGCGGTGAGTCAATACAGATGCGGTATATCGGGTTTCTTGGTTACCATAGCAACATACGGAGAATGGGAGAAAGTGAGAGAGAGATTAATGTTGATTGCGCATCCTTTTTACATGAGGATGATGCTTCAGTTACATAGTGTAGTGTTGTTGAGATTGTGGGCCACGCGGATACTTAATGTACCGTATGTGTTTTTTTTTTTAATCGTGATTATATACGTAGAAGGCGAGTAGGATTATGATTTGATGATGATGATGATGATGTTGTTGGTGGTGATGATGATGTTGTTGGTGGTGATGATGATGATGATGATGATGAAGATGACGGTTATGATGATGATGTTACTAATGTTACTAATATTTTTCAATAATGACGATGATGAAGATGAAAATAATCACAATAATAATGATGTTGATGATGATAATGGTGATGATGGTTGTGGTAATGATGATGCTGATGGTTGTGGTGGGGATGATGACGGTTATGATGATGATGTTACTAATTAATATTACTAATGTTTTTCAATAGTGACGATGATGAAGATGAACATAATCTCACTAATAATGATGTTGATGATAAAGAAGATGAAAACAATTATCACAATACTAATGAAGTTGATGTTAATGATGATGATGATGATGATGATGATGCCAGGAGATGATGTTCTGAACTAAAAGACCAGTCATGCATCATATAATTTAATCCTTGAATCTGAGTTTCATATTTATTACAAATATTGATAATTCAAGACCATACTCTCAAAAAGGTTGTATATAGTCTTCAATGTCATGTGGTGAGTCGACTTACTTGATTCAGTCAATTTAGTGTCATGCATTTTACAGATCGAGCCCTATATAGTATAGTTTTCATGTTGACATCAAAGTTTTAAATTATACATCACATTTTAACGATATAACCCTTGGTAAATATATTACTCATTGCGGATATAAGCTGACGAAGTGTTGCAGCGGCGCACGAAACGTCGTGATCTTTTAGATCCCTTGTTGACCATACATTGCGAGACAAACGAATATCACTAGCGATATTATTTTCGATATAACCCTTGCCTAATATGTACGTGAATCTGGTGGGCTATGTACATGTACACAACCCATGGGGATCTTAAAGGGGTAGTTCAGTTTTGATAGAGAGGGCGCTGCACATCACAATTTTTTTTGTGAGGTAATGAAAAACTGAGTGTCAAATTTGAGAGAACATGCAATTTTGATGGCAGAATAAACTTTATTTGGTCAAAATCGACCCAGAAACGGCTGAAATATCAATAAATATATCTATTTGGGGCCCAAATAATTAGATGATTTTTTCAAAAAATTAAAAAAATGCTTGCACTTTTTCAACAATTTTCAAAAGCGTTTTTTAAATAGTTGTTGATGATCTCTCTTTAATCATTATTTCAAGAAAACATCACATGCATAATTTTGTATGAAAAATGGTTGAAACCAATGCCTTTGTAGAAAGCGCCTTCTTGTGTTTTAATGGCTCTTTTTGAATGATAACGGGCTGTTTACTTAGTCGTTTGTAATTTTGTATACCTTTCTAGCATGGTGGAGTTATAACTATTAGTTTATGTTACTGTCCAGGTTTGGTTTCTAAAGTTCAGCCTTACCAAAACTGTACTACCCCTTTAATGCTTGAAATATTTTTGTCATAACACATATCAATTAGCACGCGTAGTTCAGAAAACGCATCGCGGGTTTTACTTGAAGATCGAATTCAATTCAGCCTCGCTGGCTGCGAAATTTTCAAATCAAATTCATCATCGTTATAATAGTAGTATACACATGGAATAGAAATTCACGATTATGTAGTGCTGCGGATCTTCGTTACTATGGTAACCACATCCGAATTATACCTACACCTACTCACAATGGCGCAGCCAAGGAGCGTTATAGGGGTAATAGCCCGACTGTATAATGAGGATTTATACCTCCCCGATGCGTTCAGTTTGATTTACTTTAATTTGAGGAAATAATGAAGAAATACATCTCGCCGTATTTAGTTTTTCTCACGTTACCCCTCCCTCATCCATATGGGGGGGGGGGGGGGGGGGGGGAATGGCGCCACCTCCGGGGCCACATCTATGCCCCCGTCTGGCGGAAGAACCCTTGCTACACTACTGTCACTATATCAGATGAATATACGTCTGGGTCAATGTCTTTAAAGGGATCTAATAACATTCCCACATCCACAAATCTTACTAAGAGCTTGTATTACCAATATAAGCATGGGGTATGTCTAGGTTTTTTAATGTCCTTTCGCTAGAAAGACATTTACGAAATGAAGAGTTCGGATATTTAATCATCCACTGGAAAGTTATAACTGTGTACAAAGTCAGCGCAATAAGATAGCGAATATCACTTTGCAATTTCGCTCATTGCCTTGCCGTATACGTGACTTTGTCGCACATTACTCAGTGGACATATTATATAACAACAATACATATTTATCTTATATTCATCACTTTTTGCACATGTCAACAAAGTTACTAGATCTCTTTAAACATAGGAAACCTTACATTGTGTAGCTTCCATATCAATGTGTTCAAATTTTGAATTAATCTTCTTCAGAGGCTAAATGACCTTACTAGAAATATGCTACCGATGATGGCCGACATTTTAAATTTTCTTCCACGTGTTCCCTTATAGACAAGTTCGAAAGTTAATTAAAGTGTCTAAATATATGTTTTCAGATACGAGCAATCTTTCAAAACGATAATTGTATGAAGGTTTCAAGTTCTAGAAAAAGCTTCGTCCAAGATGGCGGCCATTATACAATTCAAAATGGCCGCCGCTGTAAAGTGAAAATTCCATAATTTTGCCTCTAGACGGGTTAGAATGTTCGAATAAGTGTCTAAACATATGTGTCCGGGTACAAGGAAATTATTTTGACATGTACCAAGATGTTTCGAGTCAAGGACGTATCCTAATCTAAGATGGCAGCCATTACAGTTTTTAAAATGGCCGCCATATGGTGTTCAAAATGGCCGCCGTAACATCATACTTGGTATAAATTTGTTTCTAGACAAGATATAAAGTTGAAATAAGTATCTAAAGATATGTTTACAGGTACAAGAAATCATATACGTATCATGTATCAAGTCAAGGACGTATCCTAATTCAATATGAATAAGAATATGAATTACCACGAAAACCAGCACTAGATAGACCACACCACCTTTCACGAGGAAAACAAATGTAATTTTGCAAAAAAGATCTATTTACAAATGATTCAATCATTGTAGTTATAAATATCTGTGTTTTCCTATGATGAAATTACTGAAAATGGAAAAGTAAAATGGTGTCTGGCCGTCAGACATGACTTTGCTTTGTAGAAAAAATAAAAAAAGGAGTGTTTTTAGCAACATAGATTTTTCCTAACAACCATTGCATACTTCTGTATATAAGCTTGATTTTCCATTTTCTGAGGGGATTCCTTTCTCAAAACTAAATAACAAATGCTCTGGATTACTCATGTTTATAAGTGAAGAACTTGATTTTTATTTAAGTGATCGAAACAAGGAATTAACCCTTACTACCATAATGAGATATATGTTTGTTTGTCTTTGCCTAACCAAACATCAAATTGCAAAAGTTGTGATAAGGCCACTTAACTATACCATTTGACTGAATAAAGCTGTAAGACCTGTTTAGGTTAGAAAATGTTGTTGTAGAAATAATTATGAAAGATTATTAACAAAAAAAAGGATCTATTTACAAATGATTCAATTCTTGTAGTTATAAATATCTGTGTTTTCCTATGATGAAATTACTGAAAATGGAAAAGCAAAATGGTGTCTGGCCGTCAGACATAACTTTGTAGTAAAACTAAAACAAGTAGTGTTTTTAGCAACATAGATTTTTCCTAGCAACCATTGCATACTTCTGTATAAGCTTGATTTTTCATTTTCTGAGGGGATTCCTTTCTCAAAACTAAATAACAAATGCTCTGGATTACTCATGTTTATAAGTGAAGAACTTGAGTTTTATTTAAGTGATCGAAACAAGGAAATAACCCTTCCTACCATAATGAGATATATGTTTGTTTGTCTTTGCCTAACCAAACATCAAATTGCAAAAATTGTGAAAAGGCCACTTAACTATACCATTTGACTGAATACAGCTGTAAGACCTGTTTAGGTTAGAAAATGTTGTAGAAATAATTAAAAGAAAAATCGTAAAACCATTAACCTTGGTTTATGTAAAATCAATTTCGCTTATTGCCTGGCCATATAATATGCATTTAACGTGACCCTTTCGCACATTACTCAGTGGATATGTTATATAACAACAATACACATTCATCTTATATTCATCACTTTTTGCGCACGTCAACAAAGTAACTAGATCCCTTTAAACATAGGAAACCTTACATTTTGTAGCTTGCATATTAATGTGTTCAAATTTTGAATTAATCTTCTTCAGAGGCTAAATGACCATACTAGAAATATGCACTGTAAAAACGCTGTGTAAGCAAATTCAACAACTTGTTGAAAATTTTCAACAACCGCTGTTTAATATATGGACCATCCAACTGTTGTTGACAACAACCCCAGTTGTTTAAAATTTACACAACTGTTGTTTTAATTTGTTCTACAACTGTTGTTTAACACGTTTCAACAGCGCGTGAACAATGGCTGCTTAACACAACCCTTCTTTGTACAACTTATCATATGCTACACCTAAAGTTGTATGAAAAGATTCAACAGCCATTTTTACACAGCGTTTTAACAGTGTGGTACATAACTGGTGTAAGCTTCCGTTTAGTTTGAATGCAAACAAACATCATTGACGGACTAAATGTGGTATTACAAACTTCTTAAACTATAGGAACCCTTACATGTTGTATGCTTTCATAATGTGCACAAATCTAGAATAATGCATGCATTTTTTAATACTACAAATATGGTACATAACTGGTGTACTTTTCCGTTTAATTTAAATGTAGGTACGGCAAAAAAGTCTCATTGAAATGAATAAGTTGATCCACGGACGAACAACTTAAAACAAAGGAAACCCTACATCTACAGCTGCAGATTCCGTGATGTTTTCAACATTTATGTTGAATTATGCATGGATTTTGTAATACTATAAAGAAATATCAACTGGTGTACCATTACGTTCCCGTTTAATCTAAAATGTAGGAACAGCAATGAATTTGATCCACGGATTAAATTTGGTATTTCGAGCATCTTAAAACATAGGAAACCTTACATAATGTGTTTAACATTGAATTATGCATTCATTTTCTAATACTAGACATATAATACGTAATGTACGATTCCTTTTGATATAAGTGTAGGCATGGTAGGTATGGAAAATGGGCATTATTTAAATGGATCTAATAATTTTGTTGATATGTGTTTAAAAAAAAATGATGGAGGCTTGATGAAATATTATGTATTTGTGTGATCTTGTACGTCTACTGTGTGATGTGTGAACATTTCATGGTAAATTAATGTCATGTGACCGAGTAATGATCGAAAATGTAAAGTGATAATTGATAATTAATTTTGTACAATGCAGTTGGAATTCTCACATAGAAAATTGTAAATCCGAACCAGTTAATAATAAATACTTTAAGTTTGTATTATAATGAAACTGGTTCAATGTTTTTCATTGGTAAAACAATGTATGTGATAATTGCCAGAGTTCTTAGTAATTTCGAATTCCGTGGGTTTTCATAATGTTAATAGATCTCTTTAAATAAAGAACTATAATATAGTCTTGTATGGTGTATAAATACACCATCCAACCGGGTCCCTTTTGTCTTGCACACTATTTACTATAGACCCCAAATCTCATCAGTGGTTTATATTTAACCCTGGGCTAAATGTATGACATGAGGCCGTTTTGGTAACCTGTGGATTAAATTTGCTATTTCGAAGCGTATTTCGAACCGTATTTCTTATGGGACTTTGTATGTTTAAAGGGTAGTTCAGTTTTGGTATAGAGGGTGCTGCACGAAATAATTTTGTTGTGAGATAATGAAAAACTGAGTGTAAAATTTGAAACAGTGTACACTTTTAATGGCAGAATAAACTTTATTTGATCAAAATCGGTTCAGAAACGGCTGAAATATCAATAAATATATCCGATCGGAATAAATCTGGGGCCCAGAAAAATGCTTACACTTTTTCAAAAAAATTAAAAAGAGGTTTTTAAATAGTTGTTGATGATCTCTCTATTTAATCATTATTTCAACAAAACATCACATGCATAATTTTGTATGAAAAATGGTTGAAACCATTGCTTTTTTAGAGAGCGCCCTCTTGTGTTTTAATGGCTCTTTTTGAATGATAACAGGCTTTTTACTTAGTCCGATTAGTCGTTTGTAATTTTGTATACCTTTCGAGCATTGGGAAGTTATAGCTATTACATGTAGTTTGTGATGCTCTTGTGCAGAATTTGGTTACTAAAGTTCAGCCTTACCAAAACTGTACTACCCATTTAATCTTGCGTTTTCCTGGGGTGACAAGAAAACATATTATAATATAATATCAATGTATAAGCGGTTATTTCTGACTCACATACAATCTTATCACTTTCATATAAACGATTTTACCGTCAATTACCGTCAGCGAAAATAAAATGTCACCGCTTATTAATGATAAGTGTGTTGTTATATTCGAATCACATTAGCAGCGCTGTAAAGTGTTCGAAAATTTAATAGCAAAAGGTATTATAATGTAGTTTGATTAATTATTACATTATTGGATGGATTAATTTCCTTGCATTCTATGATGTGAAAGCTTTTATGCATTGGTACAAAAAAAAAAAACTTTTATTGGTTGGGGTGTTTAATGTTACATGATTAAAACTTCTACCAACATTATTTATTAGCTTTTTATGCATTACAATATTTCATCAACAAATATAATTACAACACAATTTTATGATTGAATTAATTCCTAAAACGATTATTTATAATGCTATAAATATAATTTTGCGGATGAAGCCTGTTCAATTCATATTTGTATTGGCGGTATTATAATCAATCAACCCTTTTTAAAAAATGCATTCGGGATCGTTAACGGTCACAACGTTGCCCATGAATAACGTTCGATTTCCTTTTGAACCAAAACAATTAAAGAGATCTTGTAACCTTGTAGACATGTACATAAAGTGATGAATGGTTGGTATAATGTGGATTATTGCGATCTGATATATCATCCTGGTATCGTGTGAAAATTCCACGTTAAATGGATGTTACATGGACGAGTAATGAGCGAAAATGTTGAGTGATGTTGGCTAACTCATTACATTGACTTTGTACGCAGTTATGACTATCCAGTGGATAGTTAAAAATCCGATCACTTCAATCGTAAATATGTTTCTAACGGAAGAGAAATTCGAAAAACTAAAATCTTTTCCATGCTTCTATTAGTAATAAGAATAGAACAAGGTATGAGAGGACCACTAGAGTTCCAAGTAAGTTTTGACGAATTGGACAATGTTACTAAATCCCTTTAACGGTCAATACGTATACTATGAATAATGTTCAATTTGTTTGTTTAAACGAAAAAAATTAACATGTTCAAAAACTGGAAATTAAAGAACGTTCCTCCTCTATTAACGCCACAGATATGAACCATATTATCCTAAAGACAGCGAATATGAGCTCGAGCATTGCTCGATAGTTATACGCGAGATTTAAAAATACTGTGTAGTTTGAAGGATGTACCGTATTATACATACGGTATACCATAGCCTACACAAGATGGCGTCGCGCAGTGTTTATGGCAATAGTTCCACTTGCTATCTTAAAGGGATCTAGTATCATTGTCAGCATCGAAAATGTTTTACCAAGTCTCACACACCTCATTGTATTTGTATGACAAATATATATCAAAATTAAAGATAACTATTATAGATTTGCTTCTACAATGGGGGATTTCAAGTATGGTGTTTAAGGCCGGTGTTAGTGTTTATTACACACAAACACCAGTTTGATAAACACTAACACCAGCCCTAAACACCATACTTGAAATCACCCATTGTAGAAGACCCACAAACTTTAAACATGATTATCTCCAAAGTATAAGATGTATCTCGGTCACATGTCTCCGGATAGCGTAACCGGATGCCCGACGGATAGAAAAAATTCAATCCGTACATGCGTTTCTTGTCCGCTCCTTGTTAGGCGATGTACGTTGTTCTATCCGGTGGAGTTTTTTTTGCATGAAACGATGGGGACGAGTTTCACAACCGGATAATTTAATTTCGCAAATGTTCTTTTCGTCGGGCATCCGTTTACACTATCCGGTGATATGTGACCGGGATTTTAGCCTCCTTCTCTTTCTGAACCGACTGACAATGCTCAATTCCTCCTCCAGGCAATGGTGGAATCGCGTCTGAAAGCCCAGTTTCAGATCACGTGACCGTGGCACTCACCAAAAGCACGGTAAGAACAGTTTGAATGAAAATGAATGTAAATTCTGTTTGATTTTCATTTCGTTAACTGCAATTCATCAGGAAAATGTAGACATCATACCATACATCAAAATTGTTAGCACAGAACTTTGCTGTATTGTAGCAATATCTTTATCGGATAATATGAACGATGCAATTTAAACATAGCCATATTTTGAATGAATTTGTATATATAACATATGTAACGCATTTATGATGACAAATTATTGTTAACTAAGGTTTGATACAGGCATAAATGACAAAAAGAAGCCTTATTGATAAATCATAAAGCATCTCGAACATAGAAACAGGATTTCCTGATCAATCATTTACCTATTATTGTTAAATTTGTTGTAAATTTAGATTACTTTGTTCCTCTTTTTCAGAGGGAACCATCTAAAGCAACGACGCAACTGAAAAGTACCGATCTTTTGACTCAAGAAATAATGGCTACAAGTACAGCTTGGTATACACAGTATGATACGCGAATTCCAAGTATTGCCTCTACGCATCCGGAATCAATTCAACGTACTCTTTTACCCAGCTCTTTGAGCGCATGGGACTCTCTGACACCCGCGAGTGGTTCATATGCCAGTACCGAAAGCATACTGAGTGATGTCTTGAGTACTCTTTCCCCCGGCCCTTTCAGTTCGTCAGACTACACGAAATCCAGCGATTTATATGCAAGTACTGGAACAAAATGGAGTGATGTCCTGAGTACTCTTTCTCCCAGCACTTTAAGTTCGTCAGACTACACGAAATCCAGCGATTTCTATGCAAGTACTGGAACAAAATGGAGTGATGTCCTGAGTACTCTTTCTCCCAGCACTTTAAGTTCGCCAGAATACACGAAATCAAGCGATTCATATGCGAGTACTGAAACCAAGTGGAGTGATGTGTTGAGAACAGAATGGAGTACACTTTCGGAAAACGTTCCGAACAGCTGGGCTACAGCGTCGCCCGAAGGTGCTAGAACTACTCTCTTGCCAAGCAGAAGCCTTCCCCTCGTTACGTCACGAAATAGTCCTCGTCTTCTATCGAGTAGCGAGCGCATGCGCAGGACTAGTGATGCTGCAACACCCTCTTTGTCATCAACGCATGTTGTAGCAGACGTCGAAACAGTGACAAGTGACATCTGGACAACTGCGTCAATGCTACCAATGCAAACGCCATCCTGGATCATTCCCGAACCTTCCAGGACAACTACTTTTGTACCTCAAGGCGAAAGACAAAGTTCTTTACAGGAGGAAACGTTTGTCCTGCTAACAACTGACATCGTGTCTTCTCTCTATACACAGGACGTGTCTTATCAAATGACTCCTGGAGCATCGCGTTCTTCTCCGTTTTTGTGGGATGTTTCCGCTTCTCCGAAATCATTGACACCGTCGTCCGTATCATCGACAGGGATACCGATACATTCCATTTCCGCCCCTGTTACCATGGTTTATAATGATCTCGTTACATCAACATCATCGGTGCAAGCGAGTCCGAGTATATCTCCATCAAGTTCTATTTGCTCGTCATCTGACTTGCCACCCTTGTGCACCTGTTATGCACCTGTGCCGCCATTGCCATCACACCCTTGTGATTACATTAACTGCAATTGCTCTACTTCCTCGGGCACTCCGACCAGTGCACTGGGTGTACCACCCACAACCGTGTTATCAACAGTCTTTGAAACTGTATCTTCAACCAGTGCACAGGCTGTTCCACCCACAATCGTGTTCTCAACACTCTTTGAAACTGTATCTTCAACCAGTGCACAGGGTGTACCACCCACAACCGTGTTATCAACAGTCTTTGAAATTGCATCTCCAACCAGTGCACAGAGTGTTCCACCAACAACCGCGTTCTCAACAGTCTTTGAAACTGTATCTCCAACCAGTGCGCAGGGTGTACCACCCACAACCGTGCTATCAACAGTCTTTGAAACTGTATCTCTAACCACTAGGCAGAGTGTTCCACCCACAACCGCGTTATTAACAGTCTTTGAAAATGTATCTCCAACCAGTGCACAGGGTGTTCCACCCACAACCGTGTTCTCAACACTCTATGAAACTGCATCTCCAACCAGTGCACAGGGTGTTCCACCCACAACCGTGTTCTCAACACTCTTTGAAACTGCATCTCCAACCAGTGCACTGGGTGTAACACCTACAACCGTGTTCTCAACAGTCTTTGAAACTGCATCTCCAACCAGTGCACAGGGAGTACCACCCACAACCGTGTTCTCAACACTCTATGAAACTGCATCTCCAACCAGTGCACAGGGTGTTCCACCCACAACCGTGTTCTCAACACTCTTTGAAACTGCATCTCCAACCAGTGCACTGGGTGTAACACCCACAACCGTGTTCTCAACAGTCTTTGAAACTGCATCTCCAACCAGTAGGCAGAGTGTTCCACCCACAACCGTGTTCTCAACACTCTATGAAACTGCATCTCCAACCAGTGCACAGGGTGTTCCACCCACAACCGCGTTCTCAACAGTCTTTGAAACTGTATCTCCAACCAGTAGGCAGGGTGTTCCACCCACAACCGTGTTTTCAACACTCTATGAAACTGCATCTCCAACCAGTGCACAGGGTGTTCCACCCACAACCGCGTTCTCAACAGTCTTTGAAACTGTATCTCCAACCAGTGCACATGATGTTCCACCCACAACCGTGTTCTCAACACTCTTTGAAACTGCATCTCCAACCAGTGCACAGGGTGTACCACCAACAACCGTGTTCTCAACACTCTATGAAATTGCATCTCCAACCAGTGCACAGAGTGTTCCACCAACAACCGCGTTCTCAACAGTCTTTGAAACTGTATTTCCAACCAGTGCACAGGGTGTTCCACCCACAACCGTGTTATCAACAGTCTTTGAAACTGTATCTCCAACCAGTGCACAGGGTGTACCACCCACAACCGTGTTCTCAACACTCTATGAAATTGCATCTCCAACCAGTGCACAGAGTGTTCCACCAACAACCGCGTTCTCAACAGTCTTTGAAACTGTATCTCTAACCACTAGGCAGAGTGTTTCACCAACAACCGCGTTCTCAACAGTCTTTGAAACTGTATTTCCAACCAGTGCACAGGGTGTACCACCCACAACCGTGTTCTCAACAGTCTTTGGAACTGTATCTCCAACCAGTGCACAGGGTGTTCCACCCACAACCGCGTTCTCAACAGTCTTTGAAACTGTATCTCTAACCACTAGGCAGAGTGTTCCACCCACAACCGCGTTCTCAACAGTCTTTGAAACTGTATCTCCAACCAGTGTACAGGGTGTTCCACCCACAACCGCGTTCTCAACAGTCTTTGAAACTGTATCTCCAACCAGTGCACAGGGTGTACCACCCACAACCGTGTTCTCAACAGTCTTTGAAACTGCATCTCCAACCAGTGCACAGGGTGTTCCACCCACAACCGTGTTCTCAACAGTCTTTGAAACTGTATCTCCAACCAGTGCACAGGGTGTTCCACTCACAACCGTGTTCTCAACACTCTATGAAACTGTATCTCCAACCAGTATACAGGGTGTTCCACCCACAACCGCGTTATCAACAGTCTTTGAAACTGCATCTCCAACCAGTGCACAGGGTGTTCCACCCACAACCGTGTTCTCAACACTCTATGAAACTGTATCTCCAACCAGTGCACAGGGTGTTCCACCCACAACCGTGTTCTCAACAGTCTTTGAAACTGCATCTCCAACCAGTAGGCAGGGTGTACCGCTCACAACTGTGTTCTCAACAGTCTATGAAACTGTATCTCCAACCAGTGCACAGGGTGTACCACCCACAACCGCGTTATCAACAGTCTTTGAAACTGTATTTACAACCAGTGCACATGGTGTTCCACCCACAACCGTGTTCTCAACAGTCTATGAAACTGTATCTCCAACCAGTGCACAGGGTGTACCACCCACAACCGTGTTCTCAACAGTCTATGAAACTGTATCTCCAACCAGTGCGCAGGGTGTTCCACCCACAACCTTGTTATCAACAGTCTTTGAAACTGTATCTCCAACCAGTGCGCAGGGTGTTCCGCCCACAACCGTGTTCTCAACACTCTATGAAACTGCATCTCCAACCAGTGCACAGGGTGTTCCACCCACAACCGTGTTCTCAACAGTCTATGAAACTGCATCTCCAACCAGTGCACAGGGTGTTCCGCCCACAACCGTGTTCTCAACAGTCTATGAAACTGTATCTCCAACCAGTGCACAGGGTGTTCCACCCACAACCGCGTTCTCAACAGTCTTTGAAACTGTATCTATAACCACTAGGCAGAGTGTTCCACCCACAACCGCGTTCTCAACAGTCTTTGAAACTGTATCTCCAACCAGTGTACAGGGTGTTCCACCCACAACCGCATTCTCAACAGTCTTTGAAACTGTATCTCCAACCAGTGCACAGAGTGTTCCACCCACAACCGTGTTATCAACAGTCTTTGAAACTGTATCCCTAACCAGTGCACAGGGTGTACCACCCACAACAATAATTGCTAGCAGCACAACACCATCTTCACCGGGGATGTCTGATCTCATGTCAACTGGCATATATGATTACGTTACAACAGGCATCTTTCTCACTGATTACCTTACAGAAATCATTATGCCATCTCTTCTACCCTCACTCACTCCCGATAGTTCATATTCGAGTACTCCATATGAGTACGTAACGACAGATATTTTAAGCGACATCTTGACTACAAGGACACCATCGCTACCACCGAGTCAATTAAGCTCCTATGACACGAAACCCCGGTCCTCGGAGATGCCGGTGGTGATTACGTCAGAGATCTACGTTACCACTGACATTATATCTACCAGTGTTGTTGCAACGATGCCACAAGTCCTGAGCACTCTCTTCTCGACACCTTTCCCGTTATACAGCTCATCCGATGAGAGGACATCCACCTCTATAACGACAGAAGGGATTACCACTACAGTGATGTATGAAACCACGATGACCATCTATACAAGTGACCCTGCGATAACTAGCACAAACTTATTCAGTGTTCCTTCGTCACACCTGGTTATACCGAGCGATACGCCATTCTTTCCGTCTTCCGACATGTTTGAAATAATTTCGACGGAGGTTTTTGAGTACATAACTACGGAGGTTCAGCCAAGTTTGACGGTTGCTTCAAATACTGATGTAATCTACCCCAGTACCATGTTGACATCAGTTAGCATCCCTAGTTCCAGTCTGGTACCAACGCTACCAACAATCAGCTCATCTTTCCTCTATTCCCGACAGACCAGCGATCTCGCTTCACCACCGTTTGGATCATCTTCATCAGTTGACATATCAATTTCGATCGCACAGAGCGAAATATCCGGTTTAGAAACACTTTCAAGTATTCAAACCATCTATCTTTCTCAAAGCGTGATGGAAACGCCATCTATAGTCAGCTCAAACGAAGGAGTATCCTCGCGGAGATCTCCATCACAAATGTCCTCCTTGGTTTCACAAACACTTCCATCTCCTTCAGTTTCAGATTCCTTGGAGACCGGATTATACACTTATGTCACTGAATTCCGAACAATTACAGCAAGTGAAGTATACCCTTCACAAGTTAACACCAACACTTTCAGCTCAGAAGCTTCGTCGATCACTACTAGTTCGACCGTGACATTGTCACCAAGCCTTCAGCCGAGTTCCCAAACGCCTTCCTACCTTCAGCCATCTTATACACACACGCCGCCACTGGATACGACTTCTTTCTATATCTTGACAAGTACGGAGCTTCGCAGCCAGTATGAAACCGTTAGTTATACACCTCGAACTCCAGTTACCACCGATGAACTTGTAACGACTGTAAAAAGTAGCATGATATATTCCGAAATAATGAACACTTCTGCTCTTAATGATTCTCTGAATACACACGTGCAGACCGCTCATTCATCTCTAGCTATTCCATTGACTTCTATTATGACGTCACAACTCTCAAGTACACTCGAGGTGACAACTCCCAGTATAACAGACTCAGTGGTATCGCGTCCAGGCTATGAGACAACTACTGCAATGTTTACAGATATTCTGTCCATGTTCACTTCAATCCAAGAGACATATTCACTATTCCCGACCTCTAGAGTATCGTCAGCCAGTGATATTTTTGCTTCATCGACCTCCAATCCTCCCTCATCGTCAAGTTCAAATATCATTCGAGATTCTGTATCGACCCCCGTAATGGTTACATCAAGACTTAGCCCCCTCGACACACCCTCCTTCCTTACCTCAACAGAATACTTGGTAACACTCTCGACGGCGTCTTTAGGGATAACAAATGTACAAAGCAACTCATATGAAACGACATCATTGATCGGTCCAACAGTCGTACCATCTGAACCATTCACAGTGATTACTCCTACACCAATTTATCCTCTCTCTTCCCCCACGACCAGTTTGTCATATACTACTGTCCCAGGACCAATAGGATCGTCAGTTGTCTACTCATCAAATACTTCCATATATTCGTTGACATCGAGTTTAGCGATACAGTCCGACCGGACGAGCTTCTCCGACATTTACTCATCGTACAAATTTGAAACGCTCTCAGCTTCAACAGTACGGACAAGTGACCAACAAAGTATCTCGACAATGATGTTTTCTCCTGTAACGAGCCCATCAGCTATTACATCAACAGCATTGTCTCCAACTCCGATTTCCTCTTTTCCAAGTGGTTTGTCGTCAGTAGGTGAGTCCGGGCCAATATCCTTGATATCGTCCATGCGATCATCATCGTCACAGTCGTCTGATCTTCTTGATACATCAACAATAGCACCACCAACACCATCAACAATGGTTTCAATCAGCAGTCAACATTTAGCGTCTACATATTTTATTACCACTTCACCGTTCATGTCACCATCGACTGCGATCATCTCCTCTGACTCTGTACCAGCAACACCCGGACGTACATCGTCAGAAGTGTTCTCGATTGTTACAACCGAGGGTGTATCAACTATTGAACCTTCGCCGTCGATGTCGGAACATACCTCACTACTATCCATGTCGCTAACGTCCATCTCATCATTGATGACCTCAAGACAAGCTGAAAGCTCTGATAGCATATCG
Organism: Echinarachnius parma; assembly: GCA_037951105.1. Taxonomy (NCBI): domain Eukaryota; kingdom Metazoa; phylum Echinodermata; class Echinoidea; order Clypeasteroida; family Echinarachniidae; genus Echinarachnius; species Echinarachnius parma. The sequence goes on along the minus strand of JBAMJV010010492.1, from coordinate 28,603 downwards.
CTATCGGTGATCCCGTCGCTTCGATCCACTGATGGGGTACTGACAACTCCAGCACTGACTTCTTACCCTACCGTGGTGGCGAGCGTTCCAACAAGCCAACTCACTACAACCCCAATGGCAACCACCTACATCATTCCGACCACTATTACCCCATCCACCACTGCAACCCCAACCACCACCACTACCCCTACCAGCACGCCTACCCCAACTACCACCACCACTACTACCCCAACTACCACCACCACTATCCCAACTAACACTGCTCTCCCTACTTCCACCAATATTCCTACCACCACCACCATCCCTACCGCCACACCTACCACGAGCTCACCCAATGCTACCACAACTGCACCAGAACCGATTCAGGCGCCAGAAGAGTTCCAACTGACAATGAAACTCAAGGTGGGCATTTCCGAGGACATCACCACCAAAGACTTCTCAGAGAACCTTGCAATCGATCTGGAGATATTGTACCTTGAGGGAAAGCAAAACCTTGAATCCAGTGGAAGGAAGAGGCGCAGTGTTCCTGAAGGGAGAGACGATTTGAACCAAGTAGTCACTTACGGAGAGTGGATGTTCACAAGGAAGCAGCGAACTTTGATTTCGCCTCATCGGTCTGAGCCCGGAGCAGATGTCAGTCGGAAGCGCAGGCAAGCCTCAGACCCGCCTATTGACGTCACGGTAAGTGATCGGAAATTTGAATATTTGAAACATTTGGAACACTTAACCGTTCGAATGGATGTTAGGATGTTAGAATGTTAGCCCTGTTCTTAGTAGTATATGATCCATTATATTATTGGAAATAAATTACTGTCATACCTACGGGAACTTACTTAGTATAGAGAAGCAGCTTGCAACTTGTAACAACTGATGTACAATTATTATAATCCCTGAATGACGTCCCATTTGTTCTACATTGTGTTTCGGACTCGCGTCCGAGTCTCGACTACAGCGCTGCCTAAGAATATTCTTAGATTTGTACCCTAGATCAAACATAATAACACTTTCTTTCTATTACACTACTGAACAAACAAGTTATAATACATATAAAATATTTTCATTCCGCCTTGACCTGTCCAGATAATGGAACAGGGAAGAGACGATTCCCCGAATGAAGAGACAGTGACCGTCACCTTCTACGTGGAGGACAACGATACCTTGATCCTGGCAACCGAAGGGACATACACCTACAACACGCTCACCGCAGAGGAGATGAGCGCTGAGCTCGGTTACGCAGTGAGTAAAACAAGCTAACTCCCTATTCAGACATAAAACCTTACCCTCACCCCAACCATAACAAGCTTACACCCCTTTCAGACAGTTGCTATCATATAACTACAAGCACAACAACGATACCCCGATCCTGGCTACCGAAGGGGCAGACATCTACAACACCCTCACCTCGGAGGATATGAGCGCTCAGCTCAGTTATGCAGTGAGTAAAACAAGCTTACACCCCATTCATGCATTAACCTTAACCCTAACGCTAACCCTAATCGATTTGAAAATCGTTTGTGATTGATATTTCATGTTCCTGACATGTCTGCATAGGTTCTGAGTGTGCCTCTACCTATCAACCCTGCACCGACTCCTATCAACCCTCTTGCTCGCCGACACCAAATCCTTTGAAAATCATTTAATGTTTACTTTTATCAGTTTCTCTTTTGAAAATCGTTTGTGATTGATATTTTTGTATTGCTGACATATATTTGCTTTATAGGTCGTGAGTGTGCCTCTACCAACCAACCCTGCACCGACTCCTACAACCCTCCCACCCGCTGACCAAGTGGACTGGCTCAAGTTCACCATGTTGGTGGGTCCATCCATTGACCAAGCTAACGCGACGTTCCGGCGAGATCTTCGACTGAGTCTGGAGTTCCTCTACGTCAATGGAACCCAGCCACTAAATCAGCTTGGGGAGGCGCGAACCAAACGACAAGTCGACATGCCAGGCAGTGATATGAGTGAAGTTGCTGTATCTGTAAGTTAGAAAGACAACATAGCAATTAGATTTTTTCCCAATTTCCGAAATAATGATAAGTAATATAGACAACAGTCTTTTGACGAGACCCTGCCATACGTCTATTACATAGTTTAACCCTTTCCCTACAAGATTTGGCATTCCGTATAGAGTTGATACAGGATCCACTATAGTTTCCCGTCGGCAATGGATTAAGAACGACTGGCGAGCACGACTATTAAGTAAGCAACGTTTATGTAATAGTCTCGCCCACCAGTCTTGAAATGTTTTTACAATATCGAGAATTAAACGAGATTACATTTCGAATATCATACCATCAATGATTAAATTACTTATATCAAGAAGCTCTAAGAATACGTATTTGTTTCAGCAGTATCGTTCCTTTACTTTCCCTGATTATTCAATAATTTTCTTTTCGTCAAATTAATATTAATAAATTAATAAGGACTTCTAAATTGGTGACCACATTTTGGCTATGTTTCTATTGATTTTTGTTCAATTTCAAATTGTATTCAGTATAAACTTGCATTCTTATAAATGTAACGAAAATAAACAATAACTCCATTTGAAGTAACTTTTTAAAACTTTGATCACAATACAAAGGCTGTGCCGACAATTTCGAATGTAAATATTTGTATTATGATCAAAAAGTTTAAATTGTTACTTCCTATGAAATAACATTACAGATGAACTTTCACACTTCATTTGTGTTCTGACTTCTAACTAACACGACTATTAAAAACTAATTAGGGGTTTCAGGGACGAACACATCGTAAGGGCTTTCTATAGCTCGCCTGATAGAGCACCGGTCTAGCAATCCGGATGTCTTGGGTTCGAATCCCGGAGAAACCCTATTTAATTTGCTCATTTTTCATTTACTCCATTTGCCAACAGCTGGAAGAGGTGACACGACTTGGTTCGACCAGCGATAATGTGGAAGTAGCTTTCTACATCGTGGACAATGGAGCGGTGGTGCGAGGAGAAATCGCCCTCATCGCCTATGGACTGTTCACCCTGGATGAAGCATCAGATGTCCTCGGTTATACGGTAACAAGTCTTATGTGTTGGATTGATAACGGTGTAATCGGCTACCGTGTAACATTATTGTGTAAAATTGATCACATAAAGGGATCTAATAACATTGTCAATATCATCCTAACTACCCTTAACTATAACTCTAGTGGTTCTTACTTACCTCATTCTTTCGTTATAAAGATATTTATGATTGAAGTGTTTGGATTTTAAATCTAGTGGATAAATATTACTATATTGTTATGATATATCATTACAATGTGTATAACGTAAGGGGCCATCTACAAAGTACGTACGCACAAGAGGGGGGAACAAAATTGCGTACGTACTTTGTAGATGGCCTCTAAGTGCAGTGAGTTGGCAAATACCATTTCCCGCACATTACTCGGTCATATGACATTTATTTACAGTGGAAATTCACTCAATCATGTCAATGGACATAATGTATGTTAGATCACCGAAATACAGAATATATATATAACCAAAGCTATTTTTGTACATGCCAACAAAGTTACTAGATCCCTTAAAGTGCGACACGAAATGTTCAATTGCCTTCCATCAAATAACATTCCCATAACAATTGCTCCGCTTTTGATTTGTCATAATGAAGAGTTACAATATTTGCCCCTAAAAACATGGGATCAACCTCGTTCCTAACCCGAACTATAATCATAAACCTAACCTTAACCTTAAACATGTTAAAGTGATCTTGCAACTTGTTGGATCTTTTTAATAACCGCAGGTTATCAGTCCAGGGTTCACTCCATACATCACCCCACCGCCGTCGGGTTTGGACTGGTGGGTGTTCCTCCTCATCGTCCTCGCCTCCGTGCTCATCCTCCTCCTCATCCTCCTCATCGTGTGCTGCTGGAAGACGGGCTGGCCCAAGAAAACGACGTCGGTCAAGACTTTGGTAATTGAATGGGGCGGAATTGAAAAATGATAATAATGTCGATTTCTATTGCTCCTAATGTGATTGATCATCAGCTCTAAGCGCTTTAGGAAGACTTGTTATATTTTAAATGATTTGGTGCGGAATGACTAGATGAATATGCCTACATGGAAAAAGTTATGTATCGTTATTTAATTTGAATGGTTGTATTCTATGGTTATAATGAAAATAGCATATGCTACATGCATATTGAAACGACTTTCGTAAAACCCTCCATGTACAATGTAAGTAGCCGGGTAATTTTATTTTGATTTTCTCAAACGGATTCCTTTACCCATAATCGAATATCATACAATGCATAATTGGAAGAAAAAAAATGAGTCATACTGTTTTGTAAAAAGATTTTAGATATACATATTTACGGGAAAATAATATAAACATGTTGCACTGACCCCCACCCCCCCCCCCCCCCCCCTCCCCCTTCTACACAGGACCGAGTCGATCAGGCGACATCGGTTGAACTCGGCTTTCTTCGTCTTGACAACGAACCAACGATGGGCGCGGTCCCAGCCACAGTTGCCATGGAAACCTCTTTTAATGACGTGATCACTACTCATAGAAAGACCAATGGCAGCGCACCAAGAAAAGCGGACATGTAAGGCTCACCAAACGATTGGTTGGTTTGTTTATTCATAATTCTATACTCATCACAAAATATACATGGCATGCTTTATACAAATGTTATGCAAAACTTGGTAGCATAGACGATCATACCTAATAACTACTAATGTATCGTGTCCATAAGCTGGCAGCGGGCCTCCATTTGACATACTAAATAAGTTTTTAGTTCAGTTCGGATTACATGGATTATGTTTACATACCTGTTATTAAAGATATCGACTTCCATAGATGTGTACATGATTCTGTCTTATTTATATTCCACCATCTATCTTTCAATAGTTCCTGTCGGAGCAACTGATTATTACCACAATGTATTATGTTGTCTTTCTGCAGTGAGAAAGGGAAACCTAAGCGAAGGAGGAAGAAGGGGAAGAAAGAACGACAGTATAACAGGCGGGGGTACTTCAGTGACGAGGTTAGTCAAGGGTCATATTCTAGGGGTACTTCAATGACGAGGTTAGTCAAGGGTCATATCATGGGGTACTTCAATAAAGAGGTTAGTCAAGGGTCATATCCTGGGGTACTTCAGTGATGATATTAGTCATGATTCTAATTGTACTTCAGTGACGAGGTCAGTCAAGGGTCATATTTTGGGGGTACTTCGGTGTCAATGTTAGTCATGATGCTTGGGGAACTTCAGTGACGAGGCTAGTCATGATTCTGGGGGTACTTCAGTGACGAGGTTAGTCATGATTATGGGAGTACTTCAGTGACGAGGTTAGTCAGGATTCTGGGGGTACTCAGTGAAGATGTTAGTCATGATTGTGGGGGTACTTAAGTGACGAGGTTAGTCATAATTATGGGGTACTTCAGTCGACGAGGTGAGTCATGATTATGGGAGTACTTCAGTGACGAGGTTAGTCATGATTATGGGGGTACTTCAGTGACGAGGTTAGTCATAATTCTGGGGGTATTTCAGTGACGAGGTTAGTCATGATTCTGGGGGTACTTCAGTGACGAGGTTAGTCATGATTATGGGGGTACTTCAATGACGAGGTTAGTCATGATTATAGGGGTACTTGCGTGACGAGGTTAGTCATGATTATGGGGATATTTTCGTGACGAGGTTAGTCATGATTCTGGGGGTACTTCAGTGACGAGGTTAGTCATGATTATAGGGATATTTTAGTGACGAGGTTAGTCATGATTATGTGGGTACTTCAGTGACGAGGTTAGTCATGACATCGAAGCATTTGGGAATCCGCCAAACCGCGTCGAGCCCGACAGCATCCCGAAAACAACCCAAACATGCCACCGACAGCAAAATGAAGACCACCCCGAATAGTCTTTTTCGGTTCGGTTTGGTGTCGATTTGGGGTCTCGTGTCGGCTTGGGTTCGGTCTAGTTGTGTGTCTTAATGCCGAATTTACACCGACGCAGCTAGAGGCGTGAGGTGTGGTGGGCACAACGTGCCCCCAATAATTTGACAAAACATTACAAAGCATGATGGTGAAATCAGTGTAAAAATAAAGAAAAACACATAGTGTGTCAGCAATGCATTTGCATACTCCCCAATCAGTTCGACCACGCTATACGACACTGGTCTACTCTTACATACCTAAAATATTGTTGGTGTTGTGGCTATATGTATATTTTTTCTTCTTCATTTTCTCAATTTTTTGAAGGATGATGAACAGTTTTTCAGCCACGTGGATGCCGTGAAACCCAGCCCGCGACCAGCCCCCACGACCTCTCGCTTTCATAACACCGTGTACCCGGCGGTGGCAGAGCGTCTGCCCCCGCTGAGGCAACGGGCTCTCGTCGCCTACTCGGAGTCGGAGAGCGAGAGTAGCATTGAGCAGCTTCGCATCTTGCGCAAGGCTGGCGTTCCCAAGGTAAATGTCTGGCGTAGCTACAGGGGGGGCAAGGTGGGCACGTTCCCCCAATAATTCAACATAAGGGAACATTCTGTATAGCGTGCCTCCCAATCAGTTCGACCACGCTGCGCCACTTGTGGGTACATATTTTTTGGATCCAGTTTATTTCTCTCTTACTTATTTTTGTACTTGTTTAAATATTTGCTGTTTATGTATATATAACATTTCATGTTGATGTGCAGAAGTTGTCTGCCAGATTCGAAAGCTCTTGGCTATATTGACTTACATTTGATTACACTTGCATTTATAGCGGATAAGCAGTTTTCAGCAGTTCTTATATTTATTTGTTTAAATATTTAGTTACTAATGATTAACCTTATCAACCATTTCTACTGAATGTTCAGTCCTGGTACAGTACACACATCAACAAAGATCCCGAGGAACTGAAGGCTGACATCAAGAAATGGAAGAAACAAAGGAAGAGAGAGAAACAACTACAACAACAAATGGAGGCTGACCGAATGCAGAAGGAGGTAGGACATCTTTGAATAATAATGATACTAATAGTATTAATGATGATAATATTAATAATAATAATAATAATAATGATAATAACAATACCAATCATACTACTACTACTACTAATAATAATAATTATAATGAATATTTGTAATAATAAAATAATAATGATACTGAGAAAAGTAATTCAATAATAACAGTAGTAATAATGATAATACATGTAATAATAATAATGATAATTTTAATCATAATAATAATGATAATAATAATTATCCAAATAATAGTAATAATAGTGATAATAATAATGATAATAATAACAATAGTAATAATATTAATAATAATAGTAATAATGGTAATGATAATAATAATGATAGTTATAATAGTTTTCCCGTAATTGTCAAGCTTGTGTCATTCAATTGTATACATCTTTACTTCAATTTCGTCCCATGGAGCCTGAAATGTGCTTATGCCCACTTCAATTTCGAATTTGGCCGATCAATCTTACAAAAAGTCAACTCAATTTAGTCATGTGTCACACATTTGTCTTCATGCGTTACTTTGCTGCATCCCCCCCCCCCCCCCCCCCCCATTTCCCCCATCTTTGTACGTTCGTTGATAGACTATTTTTAATCTCTTTTCACGATGGTCATGTTTTTCTAGATTGATGACGTGCTGGGAGCAAATCAACAGACGGAAATAAAAAATCCAACGGCGAGGTAGTATAGCATTATTTTCCAATATTATGTATAAATTGAATTGAATTTATTCGGCAAAAGTAAAATACAAAATATTACAGAATAAATGTCCATGAACAAGTAAAGCCGGGACCTCTGTGAAGCAGAGTAGTAAATGATTTGACTATAATTTGATTGTAAAGGCAGTTATCCAAAGGAGAAAAATGAATTGAAGAAATAAATTCCCAGTGGCTTAAATAATGTTGTTTTACTAAACTTTCTTTATAAAAATTACCATTTTTTAATTACTTTTATAAAAGAATATAATAAGCCTAATTTTCGCTTAAACGATAAAACGTGTATTTCATCTGATTTGCACAATTCAGCAAATTATTTTTCAAAGCACAATTTGTTTACATTATCCCCTATTTATGGCTGTATTGCTCCGATTTATTTGCCCCGTTCCACCAGAAGACTGCACCTGGTCCGGTCCGGCAGATGGGAACCGCAACAGGTGAGTCTTGTTTTGTTATGCCAATACATGATATCCAATTTAGTTGGTCAATAGCTGGAATACGTTTTTGACAATTTTGTGTTATCCAATTTTTAACAAACGAAGAAAAAAGGTTTGTGCCCCCTACTTATTGGTGTGCCCCCCCCCCCCCCCCCCATCAGACCAATCACACTAAGCCACTACTCGCCAACTCACTAACTGCGTGTGTTTATACTCTCTTGTTTATCACATAATCAGTGCTCTTTAACGGGTTACCGGTGTCACGCTAAATCTGTACCCACTGCGAAATCCGTACACAGTCGCAAATGCGCATGCGCACCTGTGGGAAAATTGCCTGCGAAATTCGTTCCCATTTGTAATAAATCATGCAAAATGCCTGCTTGAGGCTTCTTGCGGCACAAAGTGTTGTCCAAATCCGACGGTGGATTAAGAAACTCTATTCACGCCATTTAAAAATTTGATAAAACATGTGTTAATTTGTTATTAGCATGAAATTTCGGCGTAAAAAATGTCTAAGCGCATGCGCATTTGCTACTGGGTACGGATTTCGCAGGTCACGGATTTAGCACCACACCGGTTAGGCTTTATCTAATGAAATATTAGCCTGAACAAGTTCTAAAATCTTGGCTATGTCGCTTTGTGCCGATAGTCCCCATTGCAGAAAGAGTTGCAATCGATTGTAAAGTTGCGATAAACGTCAAGTCAGAAAATGTGCACATTTGAACCAATCAGAGTTGCGCATTTGGTCATAATGATCTGACTTGCAATCAATTGCAACTTTGCAATCGATTGCATTTTTTTTCCGCAGCGGGGCCCAGAGGTAATTACGCACAGCAGCATGTGTGCAATGCTTCTACTACTTATCTCTGTGAATCTGTGATTAACAATTGCTCTAAAATGTCTTTTTAGTTTTGGGGCCCCGTTGCCGAAAGAATTGCGAGCGATTGTTTAAGTTGCAATTAATTGTAAGTCCGATCATGTGACTAAATGCGCAAATCTGATTGGATCATAGAGGTATGTTTTCTGACTTGCAATTAATTGCAACTTTTCAATCGATTATATATCTTTCTGCAACGGGGCCCTGCTCATATTTTACAGGTATACTATTTGTGTTGTTATCTTACTGACCTTACTAACTTTTTAAATTCCAAATAACCGGACATGGTGCGACAGGCAACTGGAAATGATGATTCTCACATCTATGAAGAGCCTATTCCCGTAACGCTCACCAAGGCGCAGCCACTGGGTGCAGTACGTCACAAACTCACATTCATTTTCCTAATATAATGCCCGGCGCAGATAGAACCGACTCGACCCGATCCGACTGGTTTGCAGCCTGATTAACTCAGTATTGGCTGCCTCAGGACTCCGGTTTTTTCCGGTCAAGTGCCAGTCGGAGGTCATTCGAGGCCGATTCAACATGTTGGATCGGCTCCGACTGAGCGAAACTGACTCTAGCCTGACTGAAAATCAGTCGGATCGGGTCGAGTCGGCTCTGTCTGCGCCGGGCTTTAGATTTCATTCCATTGACAACATAATAGAGTTTTCAACCAAAAGGCGCTAAATCCACTTTTTCAACTTCCGAAGAAAACAGGTTTCTTTGTCCCACTTTGTACACGTGCCTATGGGAATATGAAAAATTTAACTTTCTGTATTTTGACTTTGAGTGAGTTATTTGTCGTAAAATGTGGATTCCTAGATAGCTACGTAGATTATACATGTACATATATCGTTAACTCAATTTGTATGGAAAGTGGATATAGCGCCTTTTGGAAGTGAGCTCATTGAACAAATGTATAACTTACAAATGAACCAGTTATATCAGTGTTGGAATAATCAGTGCATCAAATGATATGTCATGCTTTCGATAACTAGCGAACTGCTATTCCCTATATTAACACACACTAGTATAATCAGGCACAAGTGTCAGTGTTTATTAAACATGTTAAACTTTCATGTTAACTCTACCTCGCAATTCCTTTATATTGCTTACCAAAATTTCATCAAAACATGTAGTTATACTTGATTACCTAACTAAATGTTGTATCATTTAATGTTGTACATGAGTATTATACTTAATTACTATACCTCTTATTTGGCCCCCTCAGAAAATCCGTTTTTACGGAATGAAGAGTTCGACTCTAAATTAGTCCGTAGTCAGGTAGTACGACCGATGAATTGTCCCGCAAAAGTAAGAGTAGTTGTCCATGTATTTTAACCAATCTTGTCATTGTCCTTGAAATACAAATATATTTTGTGAGTTGTTTATATCCTAAAATGGATGGGATGAACCTTCAATGCGACATATTCCTATCACTTCCAACAACGTCCAATCCCAGTGCTTAAATCTCATAGGACGGCATACAAATGCCAAATTAGCATAGGCCTATACAATATTTCACCAGGATTATTCCACAGATGGAGATTTTCACTATCCAGATGTACTCGTTGTTGTTGTCACGTCTTCTTATCGTAACACGAGTCACCGACCGACTTACTCTTCCCAAAAGGTACCTAAATAAAGATACGTTGGTCTCATTTGTGTTGTCTAGTTAGTGCACGCCTTCTACATCCTTGGCGATAAAGTCAGCCTACGGTTCCATAATATAATGGAGCTACAGTACAATGACGTATTCAGTGTACCTTTAAATGTGACGCGAGTTACCGTGGAAACGTCCATATGAATAATCCTAACGGCCTAGTCCTACTGCACCGTTTTGTCATTCCGTATCATTTCCGTTTAACACGCGGAAGGTACTAGTAGGGGACTAAACGATGCAGACCAAGTTCGGAATGGACTAGTATGATAGGCTACTTTTAATTCTGCTGCGTTTCGGTTGAATCGAATCGTCATGAAACTTCAAAATTTGCTAGATACTGACCGTTACGCCACATTTTGGTCGGATAGGAAACGGAAGGAGAAACGATGCGTTTTTGTTCATATACCTACTTGTAGGCACCTACAGTGTCCAGGCCCAGTGCGGGAGACCGGTGCGAGGGGATGCAGAGACAGATCAAGGACATCATGAACCATGGAGGGCGTCCTAAGCCTGTCAAAGGCATCTTCAAGAACCCTTCCGCTTCTCAGGTAAGGTTTTGTAAGAACTGCTAGAGTTCCAAGTACGTTTTGAGGATTTTGACAATGTTACTAGATCCGTTTAAGTAAAGGCAAGCAAGTGGCGTAGGGGAGGGCACTTTTAGAGCTGGCCACTCTATGTATTTGATGTATAGCACTTGCCCCCCCCCCCCCCCCCCCCCTCCCGGGAAGTTACTCAACTGCCCATCATACAACCCAATCTTATTTTGTGATATTATTCATGTACACACCAATGGCGTACGATTGGCAAAATAAACCATCCAACTAAATGGACGATTCTATGATAGTCGGAAAAAACACATGCCATACAACTTATTCATGATTTCCATCAAGAATATTGTATTGAAGAAAAGTGTTTATTTATAATTTAGTGGAGAGGAATATAGAAAATTGGGTCCCTTTCTCATAATCGAGAAATACGTGAAGATATTGTTTATTTTGAGTAAAACACACAATCACTTTATTTTCCACGATTCCCATCTCTATTATGGGTACCATTGTCGGGTGTTAATTAGCCTTTGCGCCGTGATTGGTAGCACGGCTAGTATGCTCCCCCGGGGAGTTATAATAATAATAGTTATCTTAAAGGGATCTAGTAACTTTGTTGACATGTGCAAAAAGTGATGAATGGTTGATGCAATGTATATTGTTGTTATCTCATATGTCCACAGGGTATTGTGTGAAAATTTCAAGTCAAATGGACATTGCATGGCCAAGTAATGAGCGAAAATGCAAAGGGATAGTCACTAACTCACTGCACTCACTTTGTACACAGTAAGAAAAACTCCACCGGAGTTTTTCTTATCTGAATACTTCGATCGTACATATCTTTGTAACAAAAGGGAAATTTGAAAAACCGACACCTGTCCCATGATTTTATTGGTAATACGAATACAACAAGGTATGAGGGAACCGCTAGAATTAAAATTTTATTTTGAGGATTTGGACAATGTTAAGTCCCTTTAAGCGCAGTAGAGTATGTATCTATAGCAGCTGCGCTATATAAATGTTCGTATTATTATATTACTTATCAGGAAGAAGCGCGGGAAAGCGCGGAGAAGAAGGAGAGAGACGTGAGACTGCGACGCCAGTGGGCCGAGGAGAGAAAGAAGCTCAACCGCATCCTGGATGAGGCCTTCGAGCTGAGCACCTCTCCACTGAACGACACCCAAACACTCGGCAATTCCTACAACTCTTCACAAAGTAGGCCTAGTCGTAACGATGGAATGATTTCGTTCCGAAATGCTTCAGGTGGAGAGCCGTACGCATCCTCCACGCGCGAGCCAGACGCACGGTACATCGGGCAGGATTCGTTCGGAAATTCTGTCCCAACCCTGGAGTATCCTTCCCTGGACAGCAGTTTCCTGGCAGGACATTCGCGCAGCATACTGCAACATCTTCCAAGTGTAGGTCTTCCGGGGTATGCCACCCATATTGGTGCATACCCTTACCAGGAGCCACTTTATCATTCTATTCGGAGGACTCCTATGGAGTTTGAATTCTTGCCATCGCAGCTGAGATCAGACGGCGCTGCGCCAGCTTACGGGGTTAGTGTTTCTCCGATCAGAACACAGAATTCTCGTCATGCGCGCGGTGCTCCTCGCGCCCTAGAATCCCAGAATACCTGGACACAAGACCCGTTGGCGAGTCTAAACGCATCGCTGAACACAAACCTTTCGCGTTCGCAGATCTCTCCGAGATTCCATGACCTCAACGCATCAGCATCATCTTCTGATCACCTTGCTGATCGACACACAATCTGGTCAAAGGACACGAGCGAATCCTTCCAGAGAAGCGTAGCCAAGCAGCAACGTGAGTCGCACGGTACACTCGCACTCATTGGTCAGCCAAACACCAGAGTTGACCAATCGGAGCAGAGCGAGGTTGCAGGAAGGAGAAGTGTCAGCAAAACTAAATACCATAGCAACGGCTCAACACATTCCCGGAAGACCAGAAAGATTACGCCTACCAACTCGTCAATACCGATGGATGCACCGAGCATGTCTGCATGGACAGTGAGTATCAGATGTTATAATCTATGAATATTATTAAATAATGACCACACGATAACCAGGGAGTGTTTCACTAACACTAAAATCGAATTTATGTGATAGTCCTCCTCTTGAATCGATCCTAACATCGAGACATCCCCTTGAGACATTCACATGCCTAGGCCCTCACACGCCAATGGTTTACTTCACGTAAGACCATCTTAGTCTGCTTAATTGCAATCTCAATTACAAGCCGGAAGACAGATTCATTGTACATTAAAGTCGTAATTTAATTATATTTCATACAATCGTAATGACAATCAGTGCAATTACTCGTAAAACATTTGGATATTGTTTTTTTTATTTATACGAAGGATCGCAACTTACACGAAACAAAATTATCGCCCGGCAAGAAATTAAGTGGCTAATTGTAATAGGTATGATGACAGGAATAAAGAATGTTTGCTCGTAGTCCATTTCATTTTGAATAATTAAATTAAAATTCCGCCCATTGTCTGATATATTCAGAACGACTATAATACAGCAGAGGAGCGAACAGCAAAACCCAAATCATCTTCATCAACGAAAAGTAACCATAGTAACCATGGCAACGGGAAACAGAATACAAGCCGAGTGGAGAGGAGTATAGTTCTGGAACACCACATCGAAAAACCAGGCAATCTTTCAGGTGAGCTATTTTAGTATATTTGTATAACCGTTGGCCTAGCTACGTTGTGGGGGCAGCGCACGGGGGCCCGTGGCCCCAATAATTTGTCAAAAAACAACCCAAAACATAAGGGGATAATTTGTGTAAAAACAAAGAAATACATAAGATGTGTCCCCAATCATTCGGGAGCCCCCCCCCCCCCCCCCCCCCCAACCACCAAATCCGTCAGACCACACTACGCCACTGTGTATTGTCATAGACGAGGCCGAGGTGCAACCTCCTCCTGAGAGCCGTGAAACGCCGACATTAGGTCCATGTTGCCTCATCCCAATGTGTGTCAAAATAAGCTAATTTTATGTTATAGACACGAAAGCCCCCTTGCCCCTATCCGAATGACGATGACGATTCCCAGTTCCAGATTTGTCCATGTCCACTTCTGTCAGTGGAGTTGCGATATTTTAATACTTGTTAATATTGTTGGAATAGTATAAGGAATTATTATTTATGTAAAATATATAATTATGGCACAATCTGAACATGCATTTCTTTGAATGCAGACAAATAAGCAAGAGGTAATTTAGATTGACCCTGGTGAAATTAAGTAAAAAAAAAAAATCAAAAAGATCAAAACAAGATTAAGAGGTCACATACGCACATAAATGTCGTGAATATAATATACAGTACACACTTGCCATCCTTGCTGTTTTTTCTTTGCTGTATGTTGTACCGTCAAACCCATTAATTATACTCAGAGATTATTTTAAATGTCATATCTCTCTCTTTCAGATTAACTCAAGAAGGGCGGGAAAGAAAAAAAGGCTCCAAACCAGACGGACACAGCGAGGCTGCTACGTACTGCTATAACTGCTAATGTTACAGTCACATATTCCTGTATAAGCCTTCCGTAAAGCCCGGCGCAGACAGAGCCGACTCGACCCGATTTGACTGGTTTTAATCAGGCTATAGTCCGGCCCGGTCGGTCGGAGCCGATTCATCGTGTTGAATCGGCCCCAACTGGCATCCGACTGTCTCTTGACTGGCAAAATGTGTGCCGCGAGGCACTGAAAACTGAGCCAATCCGATTGAAAACCAGTCGGATCGGGACGAGTCGGCTCTGTCTGCAGAGGGCTTAAGCCTTCCCGTAAGATCCACGAATGATCCCCCCCCCCCCGCCCATTGGCATTTTGTGGAATGCAAATGAAACGGGGCTATTCGGTGGCAATTTCGTGGCTACTCCATGGTAATACGTGGCGATACGTGACAATACGTGTCAGAACTTGGTTTTCGTGTCACCTTTATATATATGGAAAGGCAGAGCTGATAACAATAGTAAGTTCGTGGCAGAATTTTGAATATTTTTGACAATTTGTTCTCCGCATTCCCGTAGGTGGTACAAAATCTCATAACTGCTTTGTATTTTGCCTCAGAATAGCCACGAAATTGCCACCGAATAGCCCCGTTTCGTTGCATTCCATTGAAATGCCAATACGTGACACTAACAATAAGGCTTTATGGCCTCCGCACACAGAGCCAACTCGACCCGATCCGACTGGTTTTCAGTCGGTTCAGCTCAGTATACGTTGCCTCAGGACTCGTGTTTTGCCGGTCAAAGGCCAGTCGGAGATCATTCGAGGCCGATTTAACATGTTGAATCGGCTATGACTGAACAAAACCGACTCTAGCCTGAGTGAAAACCAGTCGGGTCGGATCGAGTCGGCTCTGTGTGCGGAGGGCATTAAGCCCTCTGCAGACAGAGCCGACTCGACCCGATTCGACTGGTTTTTATTCGGATCGGCTCAGTTTTCAGTGCCTCAGGACTCCTCTTTTGCCGGTCAAAAGCCAGTCAGAGATCATTCGAGGCCGATTCAACATGTTGAATCGGCTACGACTGAGCGAAACCGACTCTAGCCTGACCGTGAACACCAGTCGGGTCGGATCGAGTCGGCTCTGTGTGCGGAGAGCTATACCGGAATGTGTGACTAGGGCATAATCGTGTTTTTATATGGTTTCACTCTTGGGACAGAAATGATGACGTTGGTGATGTTTTTGTTGTTGTTGTTGTTGTTGTTTATGTTTATGTTTAAGAACAGTTTAGCGTAACTGGGACAACATAGAGTGCCGAAGTGTGACGTCACAGCTATTCATTGCCATGGGTAATGGTTCTAAACAATGTCAGGCAAGCCAGACATTTCTGACCTAGCGGTTGCTATGAAAGGCAATCATCCACCTCCAACCCACTACCAAAAGCCCAACTCAAACGGCAACTTGTTTAGAACCATTACAAAGAATGTAACGTCACTACTTCGGTACTATATTAACCCTGTTGTATGAATACAGTCCATTCGCTACGTCCCGAAAAGCCTTTCAGATTATCGTACACGCGTAGTCATTATCTCTATACTCTTTGGGGGAATATGAATATTCATGAGCTATGACAATTTTTTGGTTGTCTCGGTATTTAACAGGCAAAGCTGTCACTGTCACTTTTTGTACACGACTAAAAGGCCTAGATTGTCGCTCGTATATTATTCTTCTCTCACCAGGCCTTGTCAGAAGGCTGCAGTTATATGGACCGAAAGAGTCTGAAATAGTATTCATAAACGTTTAACATATTAATTTCTAAACCTATTTATTACTTTATTTTTTAAATTATAAATGTTTCCGTTTGGTATACAATAATCCAAGCATGTCAATTCTGCGTAATTTGCATGATCCTATAAAGCCCTCCGCACTCAGAGCCGACTCGACCCAATCTGACTGGTGTTCAGTCAGGATAGATTCTTTTTATCTCAGTCGTAGCCGATTCAACATGTTGAATCGGCCTCGAATGATCTCCGACTGGCTCTTGACCAGCAAAACAGGAGTCCTGCGGCAACGTATACTGAGCTGAACCGACTGAAAACCAGTCGGATTGGGTTGAGTCGGCTCTGTGTGCGGAGGGCTTAAGTTGTATCATACAAGACAAACAGTCCGGAACGTTATTTTTTGTTTCATATAAAGTGTGTGTATATTTCAGTTATTTATTTATTGTGTGTGTGTTTACACGCGTTTCATTGATGCATGGTTTTTACAAACATTTATCCGATGACCTTAGTATGTAACACTCCAGTTAAGTCATAACCCATTAATTGTACTTAACAATTATTTGAAATGTCATATTTCTCTCTTTTACTTTGACATGAAATATCAAGTATGATATACCTGCTCTTATAAAGATTATGAATTTACAAAAAAACATGGTGATGACAAATAACAAAATAAAAGGAAAGAATATTGCTATTTTTATCAAGATATGATTTGTTCGTAAATCATTGTTGTATGTCTTGTTAAAAATCAACCGGCGATGACGTTAGTATGTAACGCTCCTGACCAGTTAAGTCATACCCATTAATTGTACTTAACGATTATTTAAAATTAGTTTGAAATGTCAAATAATTATGATATATCTGCTCTAAGAAAGGTTATGGTTTACCAAAATAGCATGGTGATGCCACAACAACAAAAAAGGAATATTGCTATTTTTTTTTATTATGATATGATTTGTTCTTGGTTATAGTTTGATTAGTTATGTGGATATGTTAAGTC
The DNA here is from genome assembly GCA_037951105.1 of Echinarachnius parma. Taxonomy (NCBI): domain Eukaryota; kingdom Metazoa; phylum Echinodermata; class Echinoidea; order Clypeasteroida; family Echinarachniidae; genus Echinarachnius; species Echinarachnius parma. Next base: position 11,153 of record JBAMJV010010492.1, on the reverse strand, counting down.
TTCGTTACTTAGCGAAGATGATAGACAAACAATTATTGCACAGGAAAATCTCCTATTGAGATCAACAGTTTTATGATTATTATTAGAGTGAAGCGCCAACATAAATGAATGTTCATTCTACTGACGATGCTTTACAAGTAGCCGTTACGAACTATTTTTAGTTGGTAATGTAACTAAATTGACCTTATCTCAGTCTTATATATACTTATAATATCTAGTATAATTATGTTTTAATGAACTTTTTGCGTATAATTATGCTATTTTGTGAAGACATATTTTAAATAAGTTTGATTTTCAAATATTATTTGAAAGATTTTGTATTATTGTTGCTGTGATATTTAAGTGAGAATGTAAATTATACTAATCCTTTTCAGAGTTTGCGACGAGCAACAAAATATTTTTGCGAAAACGAGTTCAGATATCATTGTATACAATTTGGTGCAGTGCAAAATATATTGTTGTTGTAATAATTATATCGTTAGGATTAATTACTAATCAATGAAAATGGACAACTTTATTGTTATCAACTTTATGGCGATATCTTTTTTAATTTGTTTGTATTAATTCCAGTTATACAGATTCGAATGATGTTGCACTGATAATGTTTAAGTTTCATAAATAAGAATAAATGTAGAAAATAATCATTTTTTATTTTAGAATATAATTTCACCCAATTTTCCGGAATTCCATTTTCACACTTTTAACTTTTCAATGACAGAGGCATATATGCCCAGTCACAAATACCCGTAAAGACTTACCGTAAGAGCCATGAATTGATATGTACTTGGATATTTTTGAATGCATAATACGGGCCTATACCGTGGCTATTCCTTGTCAGTACGTGGCGATATACGTGACAATGCGTGCAATAACTTGGTTTCAACTTGGTAAAGTAACACGAATTCATCCATTCATGATTGATACAGAAAATAACTCGAAAGTTATCATAATAACAAATAATACTTGCATGCGTGTACTTATTTCAACATTCATTACATACGAGTTCATTCCAAATATTTAATTAGTGCCATACGCAATAATTGTATGCCTATTACTCTGTTGTTGTGTGAGTAAAAAATTTATGATATGAAATTTGTTCTGAGATGTTTCATTTCTATGTCATCTTCTGTGTTATTCTTAGACACACACACCCACGCGCACACACACACACACACACACACACACACACCCACACACACACACACACACGCACACGAACACACACACACACACGCAACACACGCGCGCGCACACACACACACACACACTCACGTACACACAGACGTACAAACGTACGCACACACACAAACACACACACACACGTACAAACGTACGCACACACACACACACATACCCCGCAATTTAGTTATTTCTTCATTCAGTTCTTTTTTAGAACATTAAAATATCATTAAGGCAGTATAAATCCAAATTACTATATTATGAAAATCATGACTTCAAATTGACGACTATAAACATGATAAATGGGACTAAATAAAACAGACAAAATGAAAAACAAGTTACGAATTTGTCACGCATGCCTGGCTATCAACCTCTTTAAACATGGCGTACAAATAATGTTCCGTGCACCAGATTTGAGATGTCTCGATTCCTTTGTTTAGATTCCATTTATGCATTACAAATGTCTCTTTTCCGTTTTTTTTTTGTACATACATACACACGCAGTAAACACACATACTTAAAAAATGTATATGCATAATCTATAAATATAACATTTACGGTAAAAAACACAGCATGCAACAAAACAAATAACAGGAGATACACAGTCGAGACAGTTAGTAAATCCATAAATTATATAATCTGTGTTTAATTTGTTCGAACAAATACATTTGTAAATTGCATGTACATTAGATAAACTAATACAAATAGTGATAAGGAATACATTGATAGTTTTCTCAATGAAATATCAGTAATTATGTACAGTGTTTTTTGTTCGCAATTGTTCATATTTTAAGAAATTCCATGATTGTTAGTGCATATTTAGGACACATGAACACAATAATTTGAAGAACAAAACATCGCATAATACGAAATAATTCACCGTATACCGTATGCTCCTTGATGCAACATTAATGGAAAGCCTAAAATTCTTGTTTTCTTGGTTATTGAATATAATTATCGTATTCCAAGGCTACAACAATGGCTGTCATAATAGTTAGGTCCAACTTAGAGTTAAAGTGATCCAGGTAAAGTGTCAGATATTGCACAAAATGACATTTGATACTTCAATCCTATATCAATATCATTGTAAAAATACAATTGAAAGATTGTGAAAGTTTGAAGAAAACAAACACTGTTTACCTAGTGCAAAAAACGAATATTGAAGTTCATATTTTATCACCGAATACTGATGGCCTGTCGTAGATTTGTAGTGCTCAGTAATAATCATCCGTTGACGATATCCACACCCGTGTATGTTTATAGACGGCACAGAATTCATAGAATTTGCGCACGTTGGATCAAAGTTCAGGTAGGGTCCGGAATGTTTCCCACGCGCGCTGGCCGGACATGTTCAGCTAACAGCAATTGGTACTTTTTTGTGAAAAGCGTTGGCAACGCTTTTCAAATAATGATTTTCAATGAATGATTATCTTCATACTAAAGGGACATTTGAAAAAAATCTAACCCTATTTTATTATTCTCTTACCATAAGCTAAACAACACGGCAGAAGAGAAACGAGGAAGCTCCAAGTATTTTTCGTGGAGTTAGACACTTTACCTGCATGGATCACTTTATGTTCAACTTAGAATCTAAGTTTGTTGAAACACCCCCCAGTGTGCCTACCTTGCAGGGTTGCCTCTTGGACCTTCTCTTTAAAGGGATATTTGAGTTTTGGTAGAGAGGGCGCTAGACTACTTTTTTTTTTTTTGGTGAGGTAATGAAAACCTGTGTGTAAAATTTGAAAGAGCGATAATATTTAAATAATAAAATCATCTTTGTTTGATCAAAATCGTTCAGAGACGGCTGAAATGTCCATGTAAATATAACAATTTGTAATAAAGCGTGGGCCCCAGGTTTATTAAGAGAATTTTGAACCAGCCGGTTAAAAATTAAAAAAATGCTTCCTCTTTTCAAGTACAAAATAGGTATTTAAATAGTTGTTGGTTATTTCTCTATCATAATCACTATTTCAACAAAGCATCACATGCACAATATTTTATTCAAAAATGGTTGAAACTCGATGAGTGTTTTAGAGAGCGCCCTCTTACGTCTTGAACGGCTCTTTTGAATTGATTAACATGATCTTTACTACGTCATTTGTGTATTCTTTTGTTCCTTTCTAGTTATAACTATTAGTTTGTAATGTAATGATGCAGGTTTTGGATTACTATCCCTTTAAGAAGATGTATATGTATTTTTGTTTTATGTATAATCATTAGAAAAACCTTCAAAGCCAATATCAATTTAGGAGCTTCATAACGATCAGACATGCACACATACGGCTTACTTATCGTACATATAAAATGATAACTCGCTGCAGTTCATGACGTCATCAAAACATTGGCGGTTTTTTTAGTACAAAGAGCGCTTGTTTTTTATTCTTGCGATGTGGTTTTATTTTGTTGTACTAGGATATCGTGTTGGTATGGGACATACAAAAGTATTTATCTTAATCTTTTAGCCTCTAGCTCTC
>JBAMJV010010492.1:0-2500 GCA_037951105.1 Echinarachnius parma | reverse complement strand
AGCCGCTATGGTCCCCATCACGGCTGATCCGGTCCCAGTACTGCTCAGATCCCGTCCCGGTTGGTTCGGTGGTCCAGGATCGGTCGGGGAACTGTTGTTAACGACCACCGTCACCAACGCACGGAGTAATGTGTCTTCCGTGCCCATGGTATGCGTCATCAACTCTGTCACCTCGTATTGTGCGGTTATAATGGTCGTTGAGGGCGCACTACTCATCGCCATGTTTCATCACAAATCATCTGCATGGGGAAAAGACGTAAAACACTCATTTGTTAATTTAGCATGTGAAATGTTTCGCTATATATAGATCAATGAAATGTCATGCACATAAATTGCCGATAAAATGTGCGAGTTACAATCACTCTTCCGTAACAAATGGGGGGCGCGTCCGGGAGTAAACCCCGTGACATGCCACACATTGATTCATAGTGGCATACGTGATCGAATTCACGCCGCGAAACCCAAAACTTCTAATATTTTGTATTGCCTAACGACGATGAAACAGTAGGCACAACACATATCAGTGAACTCCAAGGACCACCGATTCTTGTTTCATTTTTTACTGTTGTCTTGTAAAATTGGCATTCCTTTGCCATTAAACTTTCACAGGCTGTTTTAAAAGCATTGGGAATTACATTGATACATTATATATGTATGACCAGCCTTTCTAAACAAGTTCGCATATACAACAGCGATTCAAGATTATAATAAAGAAGGTTAATCTTCATTTATTTCTTTAAATGCACACTCATGTCATTTGAAGAGGTACTTATGATATATTTTCTGATATTTTTTGAACCACTAAGAAGATTACATGGATGGTTTCAGTGGCATCAATTCGTACAGATTCATAACATCATTCCCGATCATTCCCGTACTGTAATAGCAAAATGAAAACATACTACATGCCGTTCTAAAGAGTTCGCAATAACATAATGCATAATGATCAAAACTAGGATAATTGTGTAATACATTTTTTATTACGAAAGATGCATGAGAGTCGCAGTAAGTCTTTGCTGATGGATATGCAATATTACCAGAATAACAACGTTGATTTTCCTTTGCTTTTTTCAGCTGGTGATATAACACAACATGCCAAAAGAGTGTTTCACTAAAATTTATTGTAGGATCGATTTTTCGTGATATTATTAAAAGAATGCTGGGGGTGATTCACTATAACTGGAATGTCGATCAAGCCTTTGTCCCATGCCTAAAGCCCGGCGCAGACAATGCCGACTCGACCCGATCCGACTGGTCTTCATTCTGTGTGCATTGCCTCACGACTCCGATTTTGCCAGTTGGAAGCCAATCTGGCCCGATTTAAGGCCCGGCGCAGACAGAGCCGACTCGACCCGATCCGACTGGTTTTCAGTCGGGCTAGAGTCAGTTTCGCTCAGTCGGAGCCGATCCAACATGTTGAATCGGCCTCGAATGACCTCCGACTGGCACTTGACTGGACACACCGGAGTCCTGAGGCAACGCATACTGAGTTAATCAGGCTGAAAACCAGTCGGATCGGGTCGAGTCGGCTCTGTCTGTTGAATCGGGCGCGGGTGCATGAATCGGACCGACTGTGGCGTTCAGTCGGGTTGGGTCGGATCGGATCGCGTCGGGCTTTACATGCCTAAGCAGAACCAGCGGGATTGATTGAAAAGTGAACAAACAAAACAAATTATGATATCCCCGGTGTCATATGACAACCATCAATGGGCTAGTGAAATTGCACGGGAGTGAAACAAAACATTCCGCCTGATAGACCAACGTGTACAGTAGTCAAGGGCGTCGATTTCTTCTCGCCATTGGGGGGGATGATTCGTCATTTTGACCATCTCTGGCGAGGGAGCGAAGCGACAACCCAGCAGCGTGCCCGGGTTTTTATGGCTGAGGGGGAGGGGGGGGGGGGGGGGGGGCAAAGCTTTTGAATTCAGCTGTTTAGAAATTGGAAGATTATTAAGTGCACATTGCAAGCATCATGTTATGAGCTGGACTTTGTCCAATATGAACTTTAGCCTGATAGATACATATATTGCAAGCATTCTGATGGAACCCTGAATAGCATCAGTCATGGGAAACCCACATTGGGAAGCTTATTGGGGGTCCAGGGGGCGGAGCCCCAGGAAGCTTTGGAATTTGTAATATCCCGATATAAAGATGTTGTCTATATGTAAATATAGAGTTAACTATTCTTTTGTTTGGCTTTTGAATTAGCTGTTTAGAGAATGGAAGATTATTAAGTGCACATTGCAAGCATCATGTTATGATGAGGGCACTGTCCAAGTATGGATGAATTTAAGCCTGATATATAAATACTGTCGATTGCAATCTTCCTGATGGAACCCTTAATAGAATAAGTCAAGGGATACCCACATTGGAAAGCTTATTGGGGGTCCAGGGGAAGCTTTGGGATTTGTAATATCCAGAAATACAATTATCGCACAGTGGGCCAGGATCGCCTGAAAGTTTGCCAAGAAAGAAGTCCTGAATAAAACTATTTAATGAG
>JBAMJV010010491.1:0-62089 GCA_037951105.1 Echinarachnius parma | reverse complement strand
TATTTAAGTTTGGTGGCCCCAAAAAACATATCTTATGGCTCCTGGCCAGCAGGCCAGTGATAATAATGAGACCTGGATACTTATCTCAACTTCTCACCCGTAAAGTTTTGGTCTCAAATCAGACTTTTAGACTCTCAGATATTGAAGGGGGAAAACAATTTAATTGCCCATGTAATATGCAAAGAAATTGTGTAAATGTCCTTATAAATCAAGACAATTATTTGGGCAACAGTGAAACTTTGTTTATAATTACAAGCACATTGGGCCATTCAATTTACCTTTGTTGATCAGGTACCTTGATAAAGAAATAGCTCTCCATAAAGAGGTTCCACTGTACAGTACAAGAGAATGACAATGTTTTATTTTGAATATTGTTATTAAACACTACTCAGTCTCCTGTGACACTGCATCTCCTTTTATCTTGCAGTTGAAAGCTGTGATTGATGACATCAAATCCCTGATGGCAATCTTTGTCAAGAATGTGACCAAGGTTGAGGACCTCATTGACAATCTTCTGGTGAGTTGCATTAGCATGTTCCCTTATAGATGTTGCACTCCCCATAGACGTAACCCAGGGCTTGTCAGTTCCGATAGACAATTGGTTAAGTTATTTACATCTAGGAAAGTTTATGAATCAAACTTGATTCATAAACATTACAATTATTATTTCAACCTGATGAATGAGGAATTAAATCAAGCCATCAATGTTAGAAATTTAAAATGAACTACCTAGAGGCACTAAAGCACATTTCATCAAATTAATTCATTAGTTAACTCTGTTTAAATGTAAAAATATACTTAGATAATTGAATCCATGCAATTATTCATATTATCATATATGACTTTGTATAATGAATTGTAAATTGGTACAATTTTCAATGTTTTGTGTCACTTTTATGGCCATATTACAGAAAACTTTTTTAAATAGTTCATGCAAAAAATGTGTAAATTGTACGCTGGTTTGGCTGCATTTAATGTAAGTGTTTGTTGATCAGTTTGAAATTAGTAATACAAAGCAGTATAGAAACAATTAACCATTTAAAAAATGAATGTTGTCCCCATTCACAGGCACCTATGGCAGATACATTCCCTGCACCCTATGATGGTGAACTGAAGGGCATTGCCAAGGCAACCGGAGTTCCTCTTGGTAAATAATTAATTCAGTAGTTGTTGTCGTTATTATTTAATGGCAATCAGTCAAACTTGACTATTATTGCCAATTTAATTTCTCCCTTTTTTCATTAATTAATTCAAATTTAATATTTACTCTATACACACAATCCTTGGATGAATCTCTCAAATAGGGACATAGCGGTAATTATCGCCATTCATAAACAGAGCTTGCCTGACTCAGATAGGCTTGACATTTTGGCATCAGTGCACATAGATTTTGTATTGTTTAATTTAACTACAGGTTTCATGCTCAAGCCCTTATAAATGAAGCCGAAGTGGCTAAAATGTGTGAAAATATGGCTCTAGTCACAATGAATCTGCAAAATTTTACAATATTTAGGAGGATGTTTATCAAGGAATTGAATAGTATTATACTTGCACTGACTGGTTATCTTCTTCAAGTCATCTTTTGATTAATACTATCCTGTCTTTCTTATCCTGTATTGAATGAATTATCCATGATTGTTTTTTGTCGGTTTTAGTCCATTACATCCTGATATCATTTTTACCAGATATATGTACTGTATGTAGTTTGTATCTGTATGCTTGCATAAAAATGGAGTGTTGTATCTACAAAACGTAATATCAGATTTGATGATGATTGGTAAAGAAACTACATAATTCCAGTAAGCATTTGATGACTACAAACAAATTTTGGGGAAAGATATGAGTGAGTTGTGTGGAAAATAGAGGTGTATTATTTGTAATTTTGTAATTAATTCTTTATTGCTTTATATCCAAAATATTGTATTACTTGTAAACTTTAAAAAAAAATCAACAATAAACGCAAAAGTTTTGCTGTACAGTATGTAACTACATGTAAACATTCCTGCCAACATATTGTAGTTTGTTTATTGCCTTTATTATGCGAATCATTCTCGAGCCTACTTTTTGTCTTTAGGTGAGATTGTGCTCTACAATGTCTTCTATGAAGTCTTCACTGTGTGCACCTCCATCGTGGCCCAGGATAAGACAGGTATAATAATACTTCCTATCTACCTTTAAGTACCATATATATAAACATGTAAATGCTTTCAATGTTTGTATTTGTGAATTGGTTAAAATACTTCACGCTGAGCCATGACCATGTGATATAAGTTTACACCCCTTCAATTAAAGTTTGCATTAATGTTTATTTACATGTTGTTATCTCTTGATTCAGGAGATATCTATCATGCTAGAAACTTGGACTTTGGACTCTTCCTTGGGTAAGTACTAAGTATTGATTAACAAAATGATACATAAATGATAACTGTCAAAAAGCATGAACTATGTCCCCATTACATAATATGCACAGTTAACCCATTCGTGACTGGTTCATATATAACACAATCTGAGGCCTTTTGAAAATGCATTGTATAACAAAATCAAAAAGTCTGTGACAGTTTTAGAGGTTTCAATTTGTAGGGACAGCTTGAGATTTAAAATGTTGAGAAACTTATTGACATTGATGTGTCCTTTTATAAATCTTGTTTCTGTTCATAGTACTACTGTTTTTTTGTAAATTTAATGAGACTTTTGAGACAGTGATAATTTTAAAAGTGAATGTGGATAGTGGGTAATGAAATATAAAGTCCTCTATGCCTGTACAGTATGTGTAAATACTCTGTAGGATTTTGGAGAAACAAATATCTTTCACATGTATTTTTTTCAGATGGGATAGCAAGTACCATGCATACCTAGGCCCTGGCAGAGCATCTTTTTTCCCCTCAAATTTAATCAGATTTTGTGGTGCAGTGATTATGTAGCTGTAGTTATTGGTGAGAGAGTCAGGTTAATCATTCTCAAGTGTACCTTGTCAGAAAAGCAATGTTCTCCATTTTATTTGTGTGTTTTTGTTGTTGTTTTCAGATGGGATAGCAAGAACCAGACCTGGGCCCTGACAGAGCGACTGAGAGTGCTCATCAGCAATGTGGACTACGTCCAGGGAGGGAAGACTGTCGCCAAGGCGGTTCATTATGCTGGCTACATCGGCATGCTGACTGGACTCAAACCGGTAATGGTTACCTCAATCAATTCCCTCAAATAATGTTGAATGATTTGGCATAAAACCCTGTTTTTTAATATATTGTAAATGCGTTGTAAATTACCCCCCCCCCCCCCCCCCCCCCCCCCGCTGACTGGTCAGCGTGATGGCCAGTCAATAAGATTTATGTATGTTAGATTTCTTTATTAGCCCTTGAATTCTTTTTCCTTGAAATGTACACCATGATTATACAATGGTTATGTAATATAATTATTTTTTGCAGGGAGTTGTTTCGATCTCCATGAATGAGCGTTTTGCGGCGGATGGTGGATTTATTGGCATCATCGAGTGGGTCATGGGTCAGCGCAAGGGTCAGTGGATGGGATTTGCTATCAGAAACGCAGTCCTCAAAGCAACAGAGTGAGTTTTATTCCATCTTCTACTTTTAAAATACTATTTAATCATTAGAAATCTGATTTAGTTATTTAAAAATATATACCGGTATATTAATTTTATTACGGTTTAATCTTCGTTCTATAGTTCTTTTGTTGTTTTTTGTGTGAGAAAAGTTTCCTCCGGGCAATAATTATTATTATTTTAATTTTAATTTTTTTAATACTTTTCTTCTCTTGAAAAGTTCTTCCTGTTCAAAATCAGTCACAAAATACTTGGGTTTTTTGTGTGAAAGAAATATTGACAATTCACCTTGTACATTCTGCTTCCTGAATACAGTTCTTTTGTTTTGTTTGTCTCTAGTTTACGCAACTGGAGATCATTTCAAAAGAGATGTTTTATTCTTTTCATTTCACATAACTTTTTTAATTGTTTTGACTTCTTCCATTGTAAACTGAGAAAAAATGAGTTGATTGACGAAAGGGGAAAATACAAACAATTTCTCAAGATTTGTTCTTACTTTGTCCACAGTTTCAACTCCACACTGAATTACCTGACCACTGTGGACCTACTGGCACCTGCCTACATGATTGTTGGAGGAAACTCATCTGGAGAGGGCGCTATTGTCACCAGATCTCTTGGAACTAAAACAGACAATATCAAAATGTAAGTATTATTCCAATTATATGTCTGCTTGTTTTAGAAGTGGTATGTCGCAGTTACAAGCCTGTCATGAGATGTTCTGTGAAGAGAAAGATCCATCTAAAGCAGAGGCATGTTTGTTTTTTATATCATCTGCAGTTGGAATACTCTTTATTTTGAAAAAAAATAGACACGCCTTTAAATGGTATTGATTTTTTAACAACCATACATTCAACCCTCTAATAATACCATGATCTACTGTCTGTGTATGATTATTTGATGGCCTATCCATGTTAAAAAGACTTAGTAACATTGTCCAAATCTTCAAAATCCAATTGGAATTCTAGCGGTTCCCTCATACCTTGTTGTATTCGTATTCGACAGGTTTCGGTTTTTCAAAAAGATATTTACGATTGAAGTGTTCAGATGTTAAATTATCCACTGGACCGCGAAAACCGTGTACAAAGTGAGGGCAATGAGTTAGTGAATATCACTTTTGCATTTTTGCTCATTACTCGGTCATACTGTATAACATTCATTTAAATGTTCACTACACCCAGTGGACATTAGATAACAACAATATACATTGTATCAACCACTCATCACTTTTTGCACATATGTCAACAAAGGTACTAGATCCTTTAAAGGTGTAACATACATTAATGATGAACAGCTTGATTGCATCATTGGGAAATTTGTACTTATTTTCACCCAGTACACATTTTTTGCAGATAATAAAAGATAATTAATTTGTATTTGTTTGTTTTGTTTTGATTTTTCCAATGTTCCCAGGATTGAGCCATCCAAGGGGTCGTGGTTCGTCGTGGAGACCAACTATGACAACTGGCAGGCCCCGCCCTTCTTTGATGACAGACGCGCCCCGGCCACCAAGTGCCTCAACAGGATGACACAGACGGTATGTTATTTTTACCCATTTCATGGACGCAGAACTGGGGTGCAGCCCCCCCCCCCCCCCCCCCCCCCTCTCCCCCAAACACACTTTTATTGGCAAAGAAAAAAATATTGGCCACTAAGTGCCTCAACAGGATGACACAGATGGTATGTTATATTAACCCATTTCATGGACACAGAACTGGAGGTGCAGCCCATCCCCTCCCCTCCCCCTTCCCCCAATTCACACACACACACACACGCACACACACACACACACACACATTTTTATTGGCAAAAAAAAAAAAAATAACCATTATCCTTCCTCTGGTTCACTCTCTTTCATAGTCAGCCACACTCTCAAAACTTTCTGCCAGCTTGGATCAATGGAAAATGTGTTTTATACCTGATCAAACTGTCTTCACGGTAGAATTATTTTATGCAGTCCACATAATTATAACCGAGCATGGTGGCTTAGCGGTTAGAGTGTCCGCCTCATGCACGGGAGGTCCCGGGTTCGAACCCAGACCGGGTCATACCAAAGACTTTAAAAATGGTACCTTCTGCCTTCTAGCCAGACACCCGGCATTTATACAATGGAAAAGGGAAAGTTAATCACACGAGTTACCAGAGGACTAGCCCCCTTCTGTAACTTTCGCTACATTTAGTAGACGTGTGGCCTAGGGCTATTGAAACGGAGATAGGCGCCGCCTTATGTGCCAACATTGGTACGGGAAAGACTTTAACTAACTAACATAATTATAGATGTTTAAAGCCAAATAACAATTTTGGGAAAATTACCGAAAATATCTTTATTGGCCAAACTAATTAATCAGTATTGTTGAAATAGTATAACAAAGGGCTTCTGTGGACAAATCTGAACCTTGGTATCGTTAAATTTAGAAAGAAACATTTATTCAAGCCGCTGACATTGGGCCTAAATTTACCGCCAGTTCCGCCCGTCTAATCTGGCGTAGCTATACGCTTGTTTGCGTTTGGGGCACACGTGGTGCAGCATTTGACATAGGCATTGCACGCAGCCGCGAACATGATGTTTAATTGTGTCAATGCACTGACTGTTTTTATTTCAAACATTTTATTGCTCAAATATTAAATTTCAACGCAGTTTTTGTCAAAATCTTTACATCAACAGATATGTTATGATATATTCTTTCACATGGTTGGTGATAAAAGGGTATTTTTTTATTTTGTGTGTGTGTGGCTTTTCCCAGTACTGTTGTTTGGCTTTAACCAATTCAGTTGGTAGGGATATCGTTTTGTAGTATTCTGATGGGATTTTATTCAAGCCTCAATTTATGTTATTTCATTATTAATCTATATTTCAAGAACTGGATATGTATCAATATACCTTAAAAACTTGAATAACCCAAAGAAAATGTTGATATTGCAATGAGGAATTGAAAGAAATATAGAAAAATGAAAAGGATGATTTACATGTTAAACATTATTTCTTAGTTTCACCTCCCCTTATATCCCCACTTTTTATTGTGAAATGTTCTTTCTTTTATCCAGAATGTTGGTTTCAAGGGTATCTACAATGTGCTGTCTACCAAGCCAGTCAGGAACAAGGTGAGTTTTGTTTTCCATATCAAACACTTTTATGGATCTTTAATTTGTTATTACAGTGAAACCTGTCTCAGCGGTCACCTGTCTATAACAGCCAACCTGCCTATAGTGGCCACCAGAAGTGATCCCCTGCAGAGAAAAACAATGTAAATGAATCTGTCTTTAGAGGTCACCTGTTCTTGCTTCCTTTCGGTAGTCACTATAGACAGGTTTGACTGTATATACACTTCATCATACCAAAGGGCAAAAGGTGTATATACATTTGGTCTACGTCTCATTTGGTATACAGCATGACGTTTGATACTTCCATTTTCTGAACTAAAAACTTGATCCATAACCCCAAACAAAACTCTAACCCTTATCCCAACTCCATCCATATTCCCAAACCCTAAACCTTATTCTAAGCCTCTGACTGATTTTGTTAGTACTTAGACCAAATGGATGTAGACCAAGGGGTAAGTCAACACAAATCAAGTGAATGTTGAGAAGTCAGTAGGGTTCTTACAGGTAAGGGAGTTTCTCGAAAGTCAGGGGATTTGAAATTATTGACATTCTTCTTGAAATTAAGGGAATGTCACATCACATTTTTTTCAGATTGTACTGTATAATTTGTCTTGTGAAGAAAACTAAATATATATGTGTTTGTCATATGGACTGTTGTCTTAATTTTAATCATGAGAATAAATGAAAGTGGCATGAAATCTTTGTTTTAAACTACTGTTCACTGGACTGACACCATCCCCACTCCCTAGGGAGCATCCATCCCTTTCAAGTGGCTCGTGGGCATCAAGAAGATTATTCACATATTGATATCATTGTTCTATTCTTTTCAAATTATGTAATTTGTCTAGAAACCTATTTTTCTGAACTTGTGGGTGAAATACTACCAAAACTTTTGCATTTCATTAATAAGAATATTATTTTTGGGTGTTGGTTCCCTTTAAATACAGTTGTTCATTCGATTGTGCCACATCACCTCCATAACTTAATATCAATGTCTCATGTATTGATATTTTTTATTTGTCTTTTCATGACCAGTTGACGACCTACACCGCACTGATGCACGTCAGGAACGGCACCCTGGATACGTACCTCCGTTACTGCCCCCAGCCCTGCTTCCCTTGGTAACCATGGGAACCGCCATAATGTCTTCCAGCCTGGTAGTTGGGGGAGGATAGTGAAACCATCTGTGACTTAGATTAATGCACCACAATTAAGAATATATTCACAGCTTCTTCATTAAAAAACAATCATGTCTTTGATACTATCTTTCAAGCCTTTATTGGGTTTTAAACTTCTGCTTTCACAAAAAATAACTATAAAGTGGAACCTTGTATAGAGAGGTCTAGTATAACAAAACCCTCCTATAATGAGGTAATTGCGCTCATCTAAGCTCTTTATATGGAATAAGAAAGTCTATACAACGTGGTAATTTCCGTCCTCCCGAGGCATTGGCATAGATCTGTAAGCAAAGTCATTCATGACGGGGGGGGGGGGGGGGGGGGGGGGTCCAGGGGGATGGGGGTAATCTATACATCCTTGAACAAAAGGTTCCACTGTAATGTTTATTTCACTGCATTTTGCATAGTAAGAAGTTCGCTATTCAACATAACAGATTGGAAATTGTCAATGGTTTTCAGAACTGGGGATGACAGTACTTGATGCTCCTCCCCCCATAATGATTTTAGTTGTTTAAATGTCCCAAATATTGTGAGAGTTGATACCCTTTTTATAATGTCATGAATTAATGTAGATATCCATGATTTTGATGAGAGAGCGTTTAATGGTCTGAGATTGATAAAGGCCTATGCAATTTATGAGTTGACTCAGTCATGATATAAAAGTTGCCTGTAATGAGTGCAATGTCAAATATTTTAAAACATGAACAAAAAAAGGTAAGTTATTGTTCAGAATGTCAGTACTCTCAGTACAATCACATCATATGGTGTTTGCTCATCATACTTTATTTGACATTCCTGCATTGCATATTCTTTAATTTGATTCTGACTTCTTATACTTAGTATGCGACTTAAAAAATGATTTACGTGTATTTACAATACTTGAGACCAATGAGGTAGTAGAACTTCTAGTTACTGAAGTAAATGTTGTTACTTATTTTTCTTGATGATGTGAATAATTAGTCTTTCATTTTTGTTACCATATTAAAATATGTAGTTTACAGAAATATTCAGATTTTTACTTGAGAAATAAACATTAGTAAATGTTCTGATATAAATTATAAATGAAGTTGTGTTATATTTTATTATGTCTTACTTGATTGATTGATATGAAGAAATGACGTCATGTTGAAGAGAAATTAATATAATTATAGAAATAAACTTTCTAACTAGATATTTGTAGAGTTCAATTGGTTAATTTGTATAAAATACATGCACAACTATTTGATACTGTATTGAAGTGTTTATATCTTGTTTATAATTGTTTTGCTTATGTATAGAAATTTGGATAATATAAAATATATGAATTTACATCTCAGGTTGAAATAATTTGATTGAGGGTAATAAAATGTTTCAATTGATGCAACTTGATAACAAATACTAATTTGTCCTGGAGCAATGCTTAAATGTTTTTATCTGAGTAATTGTGATACAGTCAAACCTGTCTTACTGGCCACCTATCTATATAGTGGCCACAGAAAAATGATCCCCTGCAGAGAAAAACAATGTTATGGTCGGAACCTGTCTATTGAGGTCACCTGTCTACAGTGGCCAATCTTCTTGATTCCCTTAGGTGGCCACTATACACAGGTTTGACTGTTTTTTTAAATGAGTGACAACTGAAAGCACCTGATATATAGAATGACCGAATGTCATAAACGTACTGTGAATGTTGATTTAGAAAGTTTAATGGATTATACTACCTTCGGAAGTATGTTTTTCCGCATATTTACTTTTGGATCTGTCCTCGATTCTGTCCACAATTATCTGTGGCGTCGCTACAGGGGAGGGGGGGGGGGGGGCAGGGGGCACATGCCCCCCCCCCCCCCCCTTTCCAATAATTGTCTACGAACAAAAAACATTAGGGGAAGATCTGTGTAAAAATAAAGAAATACATACTGGTATGCCCCCAATCTTTTGCTAGTGCCCCCCCCCCCCCCCCAAGGCAGTCCGAACAGGCTTTGCCACTGACAATTATTATTGTGGGGTGGCCCAGAAAAAAAAAAGGAACAGCAAACTTATAACGACTTGTTTCACTAGATAGGGAATCCACCCCGTGTATGCATATTTTTTCAAGTAATTACTGCACAAGAGAGGATCACTGAAATCACTTCATTAACATTTTAAGTATCTTTATTATAGAAAGTCTCCTCTATAATTTACTTTACATTTAGTTCATATGGCTTGTGGCCTGTACTTCCATAATAATTATCCACATTTCTTTTCATTCAATCACAAAAGTAGAAAAACAAAAGAACTATATTATTTTGTAGTATGTATTTTACTGACAACTAAGACCATATAGTTTTTGAAAAAGACATTGATAAACATTATACTGTCTTATAATCTGAGGTATAAGGGAATGATACGATTTCCAGTATTTGAAAAGAAGAATGGAGTTTTTTAAATAAACGATTTTAGACCTGTATAAGATATAGACGGATTCGTTTTAGCATGCAAAAGTAAAAGTATACTATCTAACTTTCAAGTAAACCTTAATGCAAAAATGTTTCCCAATAAATAGATATACAATGTAGATATAAAATGAAATACATGAACATGCGCCCAATAAGGGACTTGAACCCTTGACCCTCAGATTAAAAGTATGATGCTCTAACGACTGAGCTAACCGGGCTTTGACGGGTATAATGGTTACCTTGGCAAATTTATTATTTCTTAACATTTCCCTCATTATTTTGTAGTATTTTACTGACAACTAGGACCATATATAGTTTTTGAAGAAGACAATGATGAAAAGTATACTTATAATTACGATTTCCAGTTTTTGAAAAGAAGGATGGAGTTTTAAAGGGGTAGTTTAGTTTTGGTAGAGAGGGCGCTGCACATCACAATTTGTTTGTAAGGTAATGAAAAACTGAGTGTCGAATTAGCGAGAACATGCAATTTTAATGGCAGAATAAACTTTATTTGGTCAAAATCGGCCCAGAAACGGCTGAAATATCAATAAATATATCTGATCCAATAATTATTTGGGGCCCAAATAATTAGATGAATATTTCAAAAAAATAAAAAAATGCTTGCACTTTTCCAAAAATTTTCAAAAGCGTTTTTAAAATAGTTGTTGATGATCTCTCTATTTAATCATTATTACAATAAAACATCACATGCATAATTTTGTATGAAAAATGGTTGAAACTAATGCCTTTTTAGAGAGCGCCCTCTTGAGTTTTAATGGCTCTTTTTTAATGATAACGGGCTTTTTACTTAGTCGTTTGTAATTTTGTATACCTTTCGAGCATGGTGGAGTTAAAACTATTAGTTTTATAATGTTACTGTCCATGTTTGGTAACTTAAGTTGAGCCTTACCAAAACTAAACTACCCCTTTAACTAAACGATTTTAGTTCTCTTCATAATATATTGACGGCTTCCTTTTAGCACGCAACAAGTAAAACATATACTATCTAACTTTCAAGTTTACTTTTGTTTCAAGTAAATGCAAAAATGTTTCCCAATCACGGGCGTCGATCTGTCATTGATACCCATTGATCAGGGGGGGATGATCCATTCATCCACCCCCCCCCCCCCCTGATGAATGGGTATTACGTAAGTATCGACGCCCATGTTCCCAATAAATAGATATAAAATGAAATGCATGAACATGCGCCCAATAAGGGACTTGAACCCTTGACCCTCAGATTAAAAGTCTGATGCTCTACCGACTGAGCTAACCGGGCTTCGACGGGTAAAATGATTAGGCCTACCAATTGGCAAACTTGTTATCTTCTAATCTGTCTTCGTAATTCTGTACATGTAGTTTCTATTCTGGCTCAATGAGACAACATACATCCAGTATGTCATATATAAAATGATGAAAATTATATTCGTAATTTGAAGTTAGTAAAAGTATAACATTTCAGTATTATATAAATAATAGGAATGGAACGTTTAGGTATTCTTACATAATAAATTGTTTAGATCTATATCATAAAATATCTAGAAATATTAACTCCACCAGGCGAGAAAGTGAACTGATAGAACAATCTATAGCTTCAAGATTAGTATACTTACTTTTCCCTTTTGGTTTCAAATATCATTACTATTATACAAAACTATTTCGTGAAACAAATCAGTAAAAAAAGAAGTGACATATCTTCATGAAGTGATATTTGTCAGACACTTTAGAATAACACATAATATAGGCCTATATAACGTATAATGTTCACGCACACGATAATTATAATTCTTTACATTCCATACCAATAAATCACAAAAGGCAGAGGCTGTAGATATAATAAGAGATATACGCCCAATTGAACCCTTGACCCTCACCCCAAAGTCTATACCGACTGAGCTAGGCTCAGACTTATGCTCGTTTCAATAATTCCTATATGATTTACTTAACCCCTTTCTTTTAATTTCGTAGTTTCTTTACCTGACAAATAAGACCACAAAGTTTTTGATAACATTGTGAACATTATCAAGTATTTGAAAATAAATCTACAGGCTCTAACCCATACCCACATTTTAGAATCTCATAACCGATAATAAAAAAAAAACGCACAACGGTGAACTTAGGCTTTCGAGCATATTTGTGATTTGTGAAACCACTTCTTCAAGAGTATATATGCTACCTTTATCATAAACTGTCTAATATACATCTGTTTACAAGAATTTCACACCCATATTTAATATTACCAATAAATAATAAAAAGGCAGAGGCAGAGAGTAAAAAAGTGAACTGCTAAGCCCGATAAGGGACTTGAACCCTTGACCCTCAGATTAAAAGTCTGATGCTCTACCGACTGAGCTAACCGGGCTGCGATTGGTAACCAGCATGCCTCGAGAACAATATCATATTTATTTCAGTATGCCACTTTTAAAAATAAATCTACAGGCTCTTATGCATATATATATATATAATACTCCAAAAAGTTAAGGATCACTTTTGTCTTAACTTGTATTTTTTTCCTCCAAGCTATGAGTGAGGTCTTACCTAGTTCTTTCATTTGTATATACACACATTTTAGAATCTCATAACCGATAACTTGCTTTAGCAGGCAACGATGAAAAGAGCATATTTACTACAAGAGTGATTTTGTGAAACCATTTGTAAAAAGTAACTTTATCATAATCGTATAATATACATTTGTTTAAAATAATTTCACACCCAATATTTCATACTACCAATAAATAACAAAAAGCAAAGGCAGATAGTACAAAAGTGAACTGCTAAGCCCGATAAGGGACTTGAACCCTTGACCCTCAGATTAAAAGTCTGATGCTCTACCGACTGAGCTAACCGGGCTGCGATTGGTGACCAATGTGCCTCGAGAAAGATCATTGTCATATTAATTCATGTAAGCTATTTTCCCATCCTGCATCTACTCATAAAGGTTATAAATGATAATTCTGCAGTTTATTTAATGTAATAATCGTAAAACATGATCAAATATAACTTGTATTTACTTATTTATTTATTTGTATATGTATTTATTTGTTTGAATATATTTAATAATTATTTATTTATGGGAAATTTGATAAGAATAATTATTTATATTGTGTTAAAAATTCAGTTATTTCCATTTTACAAAATCGGCTGTCATCTATATATACGCGTTGTTTGTACTAGATGACAAGTAAAACTTGTTTCCGAGGTATGTTAAAAAAATAGGCATTTTGAACAAAAGTTGGAAATTGTTTTATTTCAAAACTCCATAAGGCAATACAGATGAAATTTACGATGCTAAGATTATGATGTTGATAGTGGGTAATTACGAGAGTGAAATTTAAGCAGTTATAATAATCAATGCTTATTATAGAATAATTCAAAAATCGTCACTTTATCTGAAATTTAGCAAGTGATAACAACAAAATATACACAATCATAATCTCAATAAGTTTTTTTAAAAAGATCTCTGAAAACATTGTGCTTCTATGACTTGAACTAAAGTAAGTAAGTAAAGTAAGATAGATTTGGAAGTCTAGAAGACTAGAACAATGAGAAGATATGTAATTTATATGCTAAATGAAAAGCCTAACAAGACAATGAACAAAATGTGTCATTATGTTATGAATTAGAAGAAGCATTACAAAAAAAAAATAATAATACTTATATAATATAGAAAAACCATTTATTTTTTTGTATAATCATACAGCGAATTATATTAATGTTGGAAATCAGGATTTTACAGTCTATTTTATATTGAAACATAATAGATGTAAATCCTAATCGTATTTTATGAATTTTAATATTAAAATGATTGTATTGCACAAAAAAGTAGAGTAAAATATGCAAGGGCTTGAATAGATTATTTTTTGAATTTATTAATTAATTTATTTTATGGTTTAGAGGAGAAAATATAAATTCCACAAAAGTAGTTAAAAGTGGAAAGTTACTAACAAAATGATACAGGCTGGGAGTGACTTTCAGTCTAGCGCCCTCTTGCATTATTCAACGCGTCAGCTCCAGAGAGGTTGTTGATTTATTCGGAATGTCCTGGGAAAGAGGTTAGCTGCAGCTGTACGTAGATCGCACATGTGTTAATAAGAACATTTCAGTCCCACTCGCAAACTTTTGTGTTGTTTGTTGCTTGAACTTACAGTCGAAAAGGAAAGCTGGTGGAAAAACAAACATTTTCAACATGCTACGAACAGCAAAGAAACGACCAAGTGATAACAGCGAAACAAGTCCAAATAAGGGAAGTCAAAAAGTTGATTTCCAGGATGAATTACAACCAGTTTTAGGCAGCAAATCTAAATCAAGACGGAAAGACCCATCCGAAGAATTGCTTGAAAATTTAGTTTTTGGTCAGCATATTGATGATGGAGAGGCAGAGGATGATGAACTGGATTCAGGTCGTGATTCAGATGAAGGAGACTCATCTTTGCCAAATTTTCTGAGAGGGGAGGACAATGACTCAGACTCGTCAGATGAGGTACGTAAATAATTTATTAATAAAATATTTAAAAAGTAGAGTGATGTCCGATAAGTGATGAGCTCAGCCTCGCCCGCGCGCCCTCGTCTCTCGAGGGCGAGGGCGAGCCTTATTATCATGATTATAATATATTCAACATTTTTGTTGACAATAACATGAAAACTTTTTAAATCAAAAGTTCTGATGCAAACTTATTATACATGACATGCAGACACGTTTGTGGCAATGGGAAACGGATGACAAACGAGTTCAGATTTTGCATGACTTTTTTTCTTGTTTACAATACGTACTTGAACGTCAGTAATAAATATCTTCTTACTACATGAAATTTCATGGCATTGCACTATTGCAGTAACAGCTGTCAGATTGGGTTCCAGAAATAATGGAACATTTTTAGCTCCCGTTATCATGTGTTAACTACTTTTGCTATTCGCAGAGATTGTGTAGTGCACAACTCCACAAATGCCGATGCGATGGCGATGACCGAGGTACACTGCAATATTTAGCCATTAATAGTGCAAGTGAATGATTGTCTTGCTACATGTAGGTAACTTGCCATATTTTATACAAGATAATTCATAATAATCACAGACAACCTGAAAGAGATGGTTAATTTACTTTGTCGAATCTAGAATATAATTTAAAAAATTTATTTTAAAGTAAACTATGAATTATAACATAATTTTAATAATGTTTCTACAGCCTTTCAATTTATTCTAAATTGTTTTTATTTATTCAGGATGATGATCAAGTTGCTGATACGTCTGAAATAGAGAGAAGGATTCGAGAGTCTGACAGCATCATACACAGAGACGGGAAGAAACCAGCCTGGCATGATGACACAGATGATGTCAATTTGAGGTAGCCAAATGAATTTATGTTCAAGTGATCCATTAAATTCATAATCATGTTTTTCCAAAAGTGAGATTCAAGACTATGAATCATATACCAATTATCATTGTAAGTTTCTTCTGAATAATGTGTGTTAGGTTCGTAGAAAAACTCTTTGAAAAGTGCAAATTTATGTCAGATTTGATCACCTTCTGACAGTTGATTTGAGTGAATTTGATGGATCACTTCAACTACACCAAACAAACTAAAATTGCATGATATGATGAATAAAGAACCATAAACAATATATGACCATCTCATAGCTTACAAGCCAAATAGAGCTCCTTTTTTCATTGCCAAGGTTAAAGCTAAGTGAGTATTATGCAGCTTATTTGCACTTCAGATTTTTTCAGACTATGTTGTAAAAAGTACATCAAGTATTTTGTTTGTAAAGCGTAGAGAAATAATTTTTGATGTTAATTTGTTTCCCTTATTTTTTGTTTGTTTGTTTATAAAGTTTCAAACAAGAGAAGAGCTACAGGCAGACCAAGATCAGGAGAACGGCGGAAAATGAAGTGAGCGGGAAGCAGCTCCAGTCAAGGTTAAAATCACAGTAAGTACCATATTTAATCAGTTAGTCTTCTTTCATAGATAAAGGCTGCCTGAAGAAATATTTGAGGGCTTTAACTTTCAATGGATAGATTTTTAACACAAATACATGGGGGCACAGGGTGGCTGAGGGTGATTTTGTCTCTGAAATGCCAAAAAGGAGCCCCAAAAATTTATTGAAGAGCTCTCATAATTTGTTATTATGTTCTATGTAAAACAATTTTTAGAATGCTAATTTGGGAATATTGAAAAGTAGCCCTCAAAAGAATACATTTATTTTCCCCCTGGAACTTTATATTTAAAAATTATGTTACAAACCTAAACTAATAATAAGATCTGTTCAGTAAAGTTCTGCCTGTCCTGAGAATTTTCTTTGAACAAAATTATTGTAACGTAGCTCAATATGTAAATTTACATACTAGATACACAATGTTTTGGGGAAGTGCATACCTGCCTAATTCAAAGAATTTGTTCTTTGTTAATATACAAATTCAAAAGTGCTAAATTGCACAATGTTTCTTAAAGGGGACCACCAGGCAAAGAACAACACATAATTATATGTTTTGGTACCGTTTTGTGATATCAAATAGATAGTTAGATACACAACATTTTGCAAAGGTTTGTGTAATTCATAAACAAAGCAATTAATTTCCACCACTTCCGGAACCACTACTATTTCCTGGTTCCTGGTTTGCGAGTGCGCCAATGGAATCCCCGCTCTGGAATTCGCTCTGCACAAATTAGTCTCGTACATTCAGACCGCGCTTTAGAATGGTGATGCGTTTTCCGATTATATATTTTTTTCTGGAAACATATTTTGGTGAACTTGTTGATGGAATGGAATTCTAAAGATGTTACCTTTCATTTATAAGAATATTATTTTTGGGTGGTGGTACCCTTTCAATTTGTAATTAGTATTTATTTTAGCATTATGTGATGGTCAAATGCGACTTATTTTATTTTAATCTCAAGTGGATTCAATTCTTACTCAACAGGTATGAGAAGGTGGTGGGAAGCACACCATCATGGGCAAAGTTAAAGTCAGAAAGAGATGAAGAGAAGGGTGAGTACTGATTTGATTTGCTTGCATCACTGGTGCTTTTGCAAGTAACTAGAACTTAACCCTAATCATGCCAGGTTATTTTGGCTATGCAGAAATCCTCTTTTTGTCTATAAATCACTAAATATGCTCAGAATATGCTAATTTTGTGTATGAATATTCTTTATGACTTAATTAATTACTTTTCAACATTAGAAATTGCCATTGATGATTTTGTGCATGAATATTTGTTATGACTTAATTAACAACTTTTCAACATTAAAACTTGCCATTGACCATTGTCCAATAATTTTTAGCCCAAAATTAAATAATTGCAGTGATTAGAATGAAAAATAATGAAGGTTTTGTGTATTCTAGGAAAAATAAATTTCCATAGGATTTGTACACAAATCATAAAATTGACACCATCAACAATAATTGTATTAACCACCTGCGTACCATGGGCATATTCATTGTGTAGTAAGTGCTTTTCCTTCTTCTCCTAAATTGAGTACTTATTGTAAAGGTTATCAAACATGATACCATCTGCTTCTTCATATTGGTAAAATTATTAAAAGTACCTTATAGCTGTACAACTTTGTGTCTTTTAATCGATACAGATAGTGATTCGAGTGACGAGGATGAAGACGAAGATGTTCCTCTGTTGCGTCACACCGGTGACTACCTCACAACATCACAGCAGTTGCCTAGCAACACCATCAACATCAAGAGACTCACGAATCTCAACAAGGAACAACCAACAGAGGTATGTATGCGCACATTAGTAATGCTGTAGTGAAAAAGTTAACCATTTGTTACCGAATGACCTATGTCATAAATGTTTCTGTTTATGTGGTTTGATTTAACTGTTCACATTCAAAAATTAATATTGCCTCAGTGTTATGAAATACATTGCTAGAAATTTGATCAGAGCAATTACTTTGTTCCTATCTGTATTATGTAAAATGAAGGAAATTGCTTTCAATGATAAAATCATAAATTAATGCTTTCTGCTATGAAATGTCAGAGAATGCCCTTGTTAAATATTTATTTGATATAAGTTAGTATTTGCTGAAGTAAGTTTGTTGATCAAAGCAGTGAAATCATTATATCAGGCATCCCATTGATTTTTGTGTTATTGGCACTTCCTAAAACTTGTTATTGAACTAAATATTTGGTGTACTCCATATAAACAGTTATTTATCAAACAGTTTTGTATTTGAGCTTATTCTGATTTGAACTTTTCTATTCAACATTTCTTCCCATGTTCTGCCTTGTATCCTTTCAGGGGAAGGTGACGTCCGTTGAGTTTCATCCCGGGGCCCAAGTCGCCATGGTAGCAGGTCTGGACCAGAGGTTGAATCTGTTTCAGGTACTTGAAAAATTGTATTAGTTTTCCTCTTCGTTTGTGCTGTTTCCATGGAAATTGACTTTATTAATGTTTGAAGAGGTTCATTATTGTAGTGATGTTCTGTCAGGCAGTTTAAATGTTATTATAACAATATTATAGAAATGTTATAATTATATCTCAGTCGGTAAGAGCACCGGTCTAGCAATCCGGAGGTCTCGGGTTCGAATCCCGTTGGAATCCCATTTTCTTTGCTCTTTTTCAATCACATTATATGTTTCTGGTAAGTTTCTTTATATGTTTGTATTAATTATTGAAAAAAAGCTGCATCACTTCAGTGATCCCTCGCATATATCCCCAAGTTGATTTCTATCCTTCGGGTTTATGTCGGGTTTATAATAGCTTCTGACCACGAGCGCCGTACTAGGGTTTTCTATCTGCTCAGTCGATAAGAGCACCGGTCTAGCAATCTGGAGGTCTCGGGTTGGAATCCCATTTTCTTTGCTCTTTTTCAATCACATTATACAGGGTGGCCCCCAAAAAACGGAATGGGGCACTTCCCGAAATAAAGTACCAAACTATTCATGTCATCGGGTTGTGTGTCTTTTTCCAATGAAAAACGATACCAAGAACAGTAATTTTGGTCGTGTAGTTTTTGTTTTAGGACGCTGTGAGTGAGACCATGTCAGGTGCAAATTTTTGTCAATTTTTACCTAGTCAGGGCCAGTAAAACTACACTCACTGCCCGTAATACCATGCCCATTATCTCGGCACACGGCTGAGTGCACACTGTCAATGGCGCGCTGTGTTGTACGATATGAAAGGCGGTGCGTGCGGTTTTACTGGCCCTGACTATGTAAAAATTGACAAAAAATGGAACCTGACATGATGTCACTCACAGCGCCCTAGAACAAAAACTACTCAACCAAAATGACTGTTCTTGGTATCGTTTTTCATTGGAAAAGACACCCTATCCGATGGACATAATAATTGTGTTACTGTATTTTGGGAAGTGCCCCGTTCCGTTTTTTCTCAGCCACCCTGTATATTTCTGGTCAGTTTCTTTATATCGTCGGTTGAGAAAGATAAGGGCGTTAAGTGGAATTTTTTAGTGACATTTCAGAAATTGAGATACCATCTTGTAGCTTACAATGTCCTGTACCTTGTACCAAACTTTCAAATGATAGTTCGTTTTAATTACTGAGATATAAACCAATAATCAAAGGGCGTTAATGGCTCTCGGCGATTTCGTTTAGAATGAGAAGGGCGTTAAGCGCGCTCCGTGCCTCAGCGCATGCGCAAGGCAGGTGTGGCTCGCATGTTTGCTCGATATGCGAAACCGGTTTGAACCGGTCCGGTGCGCGCAGAGACTTAGCGCCCTTAATATCACTTTTATAAAAATCCACAAAAGCGCGAGATTCGTAAAACAGTTGCGTATAGAAAGGATACGAATTGTGGGCATTAAGTAATAAAACTGCACTAAAATCGTTTAAGAAAACAATATTTTCTTCTGATTTGTATTTGATTGTGTCTACAATGTTAAAATACATATTTTACAATGTTTAGATCATTAAAATTATGCAGCTACTCCAGGATATCTCGATTTATAGTACTTAACGCCCTTCTCATTTTAAGCAAAGTGTGGCATTACACGCAACATGCTTAAAATGATAAGGGTGTTAAGATTTCAACTAGCTCTACAAACAAACAAACTTAGTATATTATGTCCCAGTTTTTTGATAGATGTAAGAAAAGAATACATTCTCCATACTGTCTTTTCAAAAAGAATCAACAAATCAGACAAAGCTATTAATTGTGACTTTTAAAAAGGCACAAAACTTTAAACGTGATTATCTCCGAATGACATTCAGCGATCGCGTAAGGACTTAGCGCCCTTCTCTTTCTCAACCGACGATATGTTTGTATTAATATTATGATTAAAGGACCTAAAGAATACAACATACTTTGACACTTATTCCATAGTTGATGACTTGAAACATAGGTCTGCCGAAAAAAAATCCATGAAAATAAAAACAGTAGTGATTTAAGACTAGTTTTCTGATGCCAAATCTCGCTTAGCAGCCAGTTTACGCCCCACCCACATTTAGGGTCCGGAATCGGCAGCGTGATCGACATGTGATTGACAATTCATTGGCTTACGTCATGACGCGTCATCTACAGAATTAAGTTCATTAGTCCGTTCTTTAGATGACGTCACATTTTGGCGATTTAAAAGGGGCGTTCCCAGGACAATTAGATATTTACTAATTACCCGAAAATTGATTGATTTCATGAGAAATGACTGCCAAATTCTTTTTCTTAGGGAAAATTACATAGAGAGTCGAATTGTGAAAATAAGGCCCTCTAGACGCTGTAGTTCCTTTAAGTACAATTTTCTTTAAAGTTGGTTGAAGGTGTGTCTTTTAAGATCATGTTTAAATCCAAGACCCTGAGTGTCTTCATTGAGCAGTTCCCCATTGAGTGTGCGCACTTCTCTCGGGGGTTAGAGGTCATTCTCATGGGCAAAGGGAAAGGTTGAAACTAAATATGTAATTTATGAATAATTTGAGGCTAATTTATGAATTATTTATGATTATTTCAACCAGGTGGAGGGTCGGCTGAACCCCAAGATCCAGAGTGTCTTTATGGAGCAGTTCCCCATTAAGTGTGCACACTTCTCGTCTCAGGGGTCAGAGGTCGTGCTCACGGGCAAGCGCAGATGGTTCTACGTCTACGACATGATCGCCGGCAAGATCACGCAGATTCCCAGTGTAAAAGGTTTGTAGATGACTAGTTTATGTAAATAGCTCAATCCACACTTCATCTACAGTGATTGAAGCTTGGTAAGAAGTAAAGTGCATTTGAAAGTCATTCATAATTTTTCTATTTGGTCCATTTAGTAAGAAATCAAGAGATCTGCTCCAAAAGTATTGTGACTTTAGTCGACCGTTGCACTTATGGAGTTGATAAATAAAATAAAAAACATTCAACACTGGTTTGTTATGTGCATTTAGGACAAATCAGCATATCTAATTCTGAGTAGACCAAGGCACATCTATGTGCTCTATAGAGGGTTCATAGAGGGTCAATTTATTCATTTATAAAGTTTGTATTCTTGAAGAAAATTATGAATGTTTGAATTGAATTGAATTGATAATTTATTTCAAATCTCATAAAATACAATAACAATAACAAAGCACAAAAACAATTACACAATTTAACAACAGATAAATACAAATTATGAGAATGAGGAGACAGCTAGAAAAAGCAGAATAGCCTTATTAGATGCTGCCACCGAATATAAAAAATTGAATATATAAAATTGAATGTTGATCATAGTGTGATCATTATAACATCCTTCCATGTTTTGTTTTGTTTTGTTTCGCAGGCATCCAGGAAAATAAGTTGACACGCTTTGAGGTATCCCCGGATAACCGTTTTCTAGCCTTCATTGGAGACTATGGCAACATCCATCTATTATCATCCAAGGTAATGGAACCCATAGATTTGTGAGATACACACTTATTGGAGCCTGGTATTGACAAGAATATTCATGACCAATATCATGACTTGCTACCGTATTTGTCGGTGTATTAACCGCTCCGGTGTATTAACCGCACCCCCTAAAAAAAATTTAAAAAAAAAAAAAAAAAAAAAAAAAAAAAATGCATTTAATATGGTCGTGTATTAACCGCACCCCCCTTTTTTTTCTTTTTTTTTTGAAAAAAGGTGCGGGTAATACACCGACAAATAAAGTATTCAATATTTGAAATATTCAAAATCAAGTTTAAAACATACTTATTTTATTCAATATGTTTGTTGTTTGTTTTTTCACTGTATATATGTCATAAAAACAGCATTTTCTAGCTTTTATACAAAAGAAATGTGAGAAAATTAGGCACATGTCTTTAAAAATATAATTATCTATAAAATTAGGTCTGATAGAGTCTATTATATCCACATTTCAAAAGTCAGTAAACTGATGAAAAATCTGAAGAAAAACTATTCATTCAAGTATATACATGTACATTATTTTAACCAAATCATATGGACTGGAATAAAAGAATTAGGATTATTTTTTATTTTCCTTCTACAGACCAAAGAGATAATCACAACTCTGAAGATGAATGGGAGTGTTGAGGCCATCACATTCACACCAGATGGGGAGAAGATGCTGTCATTCGGAGGCAAGTTGTTAACCCATTCCCTTTGAGATCCTCAAATTCCAATAGACTTTGTACATAGCCCATCCGGTCCCTGTAAGCAATGGGTTCATTGATTTTATTACAGAAATCCAGTTATGTTCTAATTATGCACACGTGCAGTGGCATAGCTTGGTCCAATTGATTTGGTGGTGGTGGTGGTGGGGGAGGGGGGGGGGGGGGTAGAGTGGTGAGTGCATGCTCTATTTAGTTCTCATTTGTTAAAATTCATATATTCTTATGTTTTTGTCAAAGTAGTGTTGAAGGGAGGGGGGGGGGGGGGGGGGGTACATGCTCCCCTTTTGAATGGAATGTTTATCATTATATTTATTACTTTTTTGTTGTCAGTTTTGTTTAATTAATCAATTAATTTTTAAATTTTTTTTGGGGGTGTTGTGGTATATTGATTTGGGCCTTTGTTTTTCAATACGAGGGTCGTGTGTTCAATTCCCAGCCGCGGCACATCGATATTTGCTGCTCTCAACCAAGGTCATGGGTACTTGGCAGGCAACAATTTATTTCTTGAAATGCTTGAGCGCCCCATCATGGTAGCTCGCCTAAAGCCAAGGTAATAATGCTCCGAGCGCTTTGGGACTTAGGTGATACAGCGCTATATAAAAATGGATATTATTATTAACACAACCCCCACTCGGAAGATATGCCAATTTAAATATATATTTGGGACTAAATCATTTGTTTTATGCAGTTTGCCTCTTGCAACATAGATGACATAGGTACAAACACACAGGATCTGCACTTTACTATGTGGAGGGGGGAAACCAGTATGTCCCAACTTTTTTATTGTACGGTTTTACTAAATATGGAAATACATTTATTAGCAGCAATCTATTTCACTCTCTCTTCCCCTTTTTTGCAACCTATATCTTTGTGTATGTTGCTATGTGTGTGTGACACAAACAGGATCCACAATTTGTTAAGTGGACGGGAAAAACAGTATGTCTCCATTATTCAATGGCTTGGTTTCGTATGAAACTGCATCACTTTGTTTAATAGCTGCAATCTATTTTGCCCTGTCTTCCTTGATTAACAGATGACTGTGATGTTTATGTGTGGGACATGAAAACAAGAGATTGTGTGCACAAGTTCTCCGACAGTGGATGCATCAAAGGAACCACAATATCCGTGTCAAATGGAAACCAGTATGTCGCAACTGGGTAAGTGGATGCCTTCTTTTTCTCTTATTTCTATGTAATTGTTCTGATGTTTGTTGATTTATCACATGTTTCAGTTTCTATTGTGGTTACAAGAGATATAAATAGGGTTCACAACAACAATTAAACACTATAAGTGGGGTCTCTTGAAAACCACTGAATACTCACGAGACTACTTTGTGTAAAGAAATGGCATTGATAAAAATAAATGAATAAGTAAAAATACTTAAGCCATGGTCTCATCCAACCCGCGTAGGCGTAGGGCATATGTAGGGCAGTAATTTTTCATATGCCGCCACTTTCTCTACGTGGGCAAATTCTACCTGGGAGTGGTCACATCACCTGCATCTGGTCCACATAGAAAATGCATTTTTTAGTTCACGAAGGCAGTGCGGGCGTAGAACGTGGGTGCTAAGTGGGTGCTTCGTGGAGCAGCACCGCGTCCATGCCGCGTTTGTAAACCCCTCACTATGCCTACGTGGGTCGGATGAGACCATGGCTTTACTCGGCATTTTCAGTTCTAGAAATTGAAATGAACAGACATACACTAGATTCAAAGTTGGATCTCACTTATTGGAAAGTATGCACTCTACTTATCTTTTTTACACCACGTTCGAAATTCAAAATGTTTTCCCCTCCCTTCCGTGACTGTATAGATCCAATAGAGAGTGGTCAACATTTACGATGACCATTGCTTGCAAGGCTCACTTGACCCAAAAGGCAGCTGTCATGATCCTCACAATGCTTGTCCTAGAAACTAAAGTCGATCAAAATACAAATTTGTTCATTCATTATTCAAGTTCTCCCTTTCTTACCCATGACCATGTAGGTCCAAGAGCAGAGTGGTCAACTTTTATGATGAAGAGCAGAGAGGTCAACATTTATGATGACCAATGCTTGACCAAGGGTCACCCCACCCCTATCAAGGCTGCCGGAAACCTCACAATGCTTGTCCTTGAAACTAAATTGAATCAAAAGAAAATTTTGTTCATTAAATCAGAAGTTCTCTTCTATACTATGACCATATGTAGATCTAAGAGAGGAGTGGTCAATATGTAAATGACCAGTGGTTGACCAAGGTTCACCCCACCCCTATCAAGGCTTCCAGAAACCTTGCAATACTTGTCCCAGAAACTAAAGTCAATCAAAAGAAAATGTTCATAAAATCAAAAGTTCTCATTTTTACTATGACCATATATCTAGGAGAGGAGTGGTCAACTTTTGCAATGACTAGTGCTTGACGAAGGTGAACCCAACACCAGAAATCTCACAACGCTTGTTACTGCAACCATACTCGAGCAAAAGACACAATATGTTTTACCTCCATCTCCATGACTATGTAGATCCAAGAGCCGAGCAGCGAACTTTTGTGATGTGCTTGACAAGGCTAATCTGACACCTATCAAAGTCATCATTAACCTTACAACACTTGTCCTTGAAACTAAATGCAATCAAAAGACAAGTTATCTCATTCATTCCAAATATTCTCCCCTTCTTTCCCATGACCATGCAGATCAAAGAGCGGAGTGGTCAACATTTATGATGACCAGTGCTTGACCAAGGCAAACCCGACACCCATCAAGGCCATTATGAACCTGACGACACCCGTCACGGCAACCAGATTCAACCCCTCCAACGAGATCCTCGCTGCAACATCATTTTTCTCCAGGGATATAGTAAAGATGGTGAGTATGAATAATGTTGCTGATGATGATGATGGTGATTATGATGATGATGGTGGTGATAGTGATGATGATGATGATGGTGATGGTGATTATGATGATGATGGTGGTGATAGTGATGATGATGATGGTGATGGTGATGGTGATGGTGATTATGATGATGGTGGTGGTGATAGTGATGATGATGATGGTGATGGTGATGGGGATTATGATGATGGTGGTGATGATGATGATGATGGTGGTGGTGATGGTGATGGTGATGATGATGATGATGATATTGGTAATGGCGATGATGGTGACAATAATTGTCACAATAATTTGTATGGGGATGATCATATGATAATACATCTTGGAAATACTCATAAATAAATGAAAATTGAGACAACACAATTTAAACATCCATGCTTGACAAACTTGCTCTCAGTGAACAAGAACATCTATTAAAGACACACACACATATTACAAAATTTTCTTATTAACCCCTCGAACTGGGTGGGTTGTGTACAAAGTCTATGGAGATTTCAGAAACTCGAAGGGAATGGGTTAACAATGAAAATCAATCCAAATGTTAAACTTAATATTCTTGTCATACCAGATCCACCTTCCCACATGCCACACGTTCCACAACTTCCCCCCAGCCAACGAGGTCCTGAAGGCTCCCTGTGCCATCGATTTCTCTCCTCGCGGTGGCTTCTTTGCTCTCGGAAACAACAAGGGAGAAGTTCCTCTCTTCAGGTATTTCAAACCTTCACCCCCTTCCTGCCTCTTGCATTTGTATCATTCATTATGCCCTTTGCCAAAAAGTTGATCTCTGTTCAAACTGAGTCTCGTAGAAACACTTTCTCCCTTTTTTCTTTTCTTCAAAACTCAAGGTGGCTCTTGGTTTTTGGAAACAATAATGGAGAAGAGCTTCTCTCCGGGCAATCTTCCCTCCATTCGAAAAAAAGAATGTAACCAAGTTATACAATTTGTTAACAAATATATAATAAGAAATGCCAGATAATGTACATGTATAATCAACAATTTCTTCTAGTTTAGGTTAGAGATTAGATTTTTGTGAAAATTAATACATTTGCTTTTTCTACTGCTCACCTTCTAAAAAAATGCGTCTAGATATTACAGGAAATCTTTCACCTAGATCTCTTTAAAGCTATTCACAATCAACCAATTATTATTTTAACCTTTTATTTTCTTTTATTCTGTTATAGGTTGAAACACTACTCAGAGTATTAGTCTGAATGATGAAGCAGCTGTTCTGACTGATGTGCCCACAAGACTGAAGGATCATCATCAACCCGTATTCCATCTGCATCCACAAGGAGATGTTGGGAGCTAACTAGAGTTGAATGTAATTTTACATTCTTCTTCTTTCAATTTGAGTACCATTGGCGTAATATCGTACTATCGTTTCATCCATATAATCACCAAAATCAAAATTTTGATGATTTGAAATGTGCTGGAATTACCATGTTTAAAAATTAACAAAGGTAATTGCAGTAAAAAAAAGATAGAAGTACAGTCAAACCTGTCTTAGTGGCCGCCTGTTTATAGCAGTCAACCTGCCTATAGTGGCAACCCAAATTGACCCTCGCAGAGAAAAACAATGCTTTGGGCCCTGTCTATAGAGGTCACTATACACAGGTTTGACTATACATGTATACTAAACCCATGTTGTAAGAATTAGAGACACTTATGTGAAGGAAGGCCTATGAGACATGGCTGGAGTAGAAACTCCTGGAGTTACCAGGATTAATCAGGGTTAAAAATAGTTTCTCTTTCAAGTCTTCATGAACATAGAATGAAGAATAAATATATTAAACTTTGCAAGAATTGTTTTTTCATTCGAACAAAGAAGTGATTAACAATTAAATGAAAGTACTTGTATACCAAACCTCACTTTGTATTGTAATCTACAGTGAGTTTCAGTATATAATGTTCTTTTAAAAAGGGTAAATGGGTCAGTTTATCAAAGGATATTTGACATATCATAAATCATTCTGGATTTAGGATTTTTATTGCATGACACTGAGTTATGGTTGAACAGTTTAATATTACAGTATATCAGGTATACCTTCATACTAACATAGCTGCAAGACAAGAGGAATATTACAATTACGCTGATGCATACCAACATTTTTAATTCTTTATACCATTATACATGATTTTAATGGCCTTCCCAATGCTGCTATGTAGCTTTAAATGCAAAAGATTTGAATTTAAATACAAAACTGTGTTTAAATATTTTTGGGTTGTGTTTAATCACAGTTGTTTATGCAAAAGGCCTCTGAAGTAATGACAAATATTAATACTTCACTTTATTTTTTTATAATTAAAGAGTGATATAGTGACCTCTTTAATAGCAGGTTTCAGTTTATAATGTGTCTTGCTACGTGGAAAAAGGGAATTGCTAAACCCATAAAAGGTAGTAAGACGGCTACTTCCCAGCTAGCCACCTGATGTCGGGCCGATGTCGGAATTTGGTTGCCGGATGTCGGCATATCGCCGTTGGCTCGAGGTTAAAATGTCCGCCAGCCCAACATCGTCACGACGTCATTTTTGTGATATATTGGCATAACGTCATTTTCCGACAATGGCCCAACATCATCTCATGACATGTTGGGCCATTGTCGGAAAATGACCTTATGCCAATATATCACAAAAATGACGTCGTGACGATGTTGGGCTGGCGGACATTTTAACCTCGAGCCAACGGCGATATGCCGACATCCGGCAACCAAATTCCGACATCGGCCCGACATCAGGTGGCTAGCTGGGTTGTGCTACTTAGATATTCAAATCTTATCTTGCTTGGGATTATTGCATGAAACTGAGTTACAGTATATAACAGTATGTAACAGTA
The DNA here is from genome assembly GCA_037951105.1 of Echinarachnius parma. Classification (NCBI taxonomy): domain Eukaryota; kingdom Metazoa; phylum Echinodermata; class Echinoidea; order Clypeasteroida; family Echinarachniidae; genus Echinarachnius; species Echinarachnius parma. The sequence continues at coordinate 33,619 of JBAMJV010010491.1, read as the reverse complement.
TATCTGGTATACATTTATACCAAAATAGCTTCAAGACAAGAGGAATATTACAATGACACTGATGCAGACCAACGTTGTGAATTCTTTATACCATTAAACATGCTTTCAATAGCTTTCCCAATGCTGCTATGTAGCTTTAATTGCAATGGACAAACTTCTGTTTGAATATTTTCTGTTGTGTTCAATCACAGTTCTTTATGCAAAAGGCCTCTGAAGTAATGAACAATGTAAAAGTATATATTTTTGTTAAATTTTATTCATTTATTTTCAACTTCATTGGGACAATGAAACCCAAACAAAATGTTGCTTTCATAGACTTGAAGAGATTAGGAGGAATAATCTCTGAAAGTTAGAGCATTATCAGGCAAGAAACAAGAAAACTATGGCTCTTTGAAGATGTCCATTTATTCCTATGGGGAACTCAAATTGGCAATGCACTCTGATAAGTGTGTGGACTACTCCCCATATGTTTTGTACACAAATGTTCCCATTTTTACAGTTTTCTTCATAGTCGCACTTTTCCATTCCCCCAACTCATGATATATTGAGGTATAAAAGCATTCTACAAAACATATGTTGAACTCAAACGAAGGGTAAACATAAATTTTGAGAAAATAGACCGCTTCTGTAATGTATGCAAATAATATGCGTATGACGTAAGCATATTTGACATATCATAAATCATTGGCAATAGTAACTAGGTCCGGCAAGATAAGTTTGCCGGAGCTTGCCGGACCTAGTTACTATTGTTAAGCTTGCCAATGGGGAGTCTTGACGTCATACGCATGTTATTTGCATACATTACCGAAGTCTATTGAACAAAATTGAAATTTTGTGTACAAAATGTATGGGGAGTAGTCCACAACTCTGCCAGAGTGCGTTGCCAATTTGAGTCACTCGTAGAAATAAATGGCTCTTTTCAAAGAGCCATAATTTTCTTATTTCTTGACCGATTGTGCTCAAATTTTCAGGGACTATTTATCCTATTTAGTGTCTTATAGAGAATTTCATTGTCCTTTAATCTCATGGTTCAAATAATTATACAAATGATAATGAAATATATTCATTGATAATACAAATAAAACATGTATAACTGATAAGTTGATTAATATAATAGTAACGTAATAGTAATGGAGAAATATAACATATAATCTTTTCAAAACAGTAAAGTCGATAATTCCATCAACTAATACGTGATCCATTGAATTTCTGTTCAGATTCTCTATATGTTTGAATTCATCCATTAAGTTTGTGAAAATTCAGCCCAAATCATTTTGAGCTTTCACACTTCTCTCGTACTTTGTAGTTTGGGTTATGGTAACAGAAGAATGAAATAGGTTTTGATTTTCTAAATGTCTTCCTAATTATGGAGATATTTAAGATTAAATTTTAAAGAGTCTGTAGATGCTTTTGACCGTAGTCAAGAATATCCAAATTGGGAGACTAAATTCTCCATAATATCCGAATTTGGATACTTCAAGCGAATGATAGGGATACAATCAGACATATGTTTACTCTTTTATCACTAGGTCAACATTATTCCTTTTCTATGAAAATCTCACATATCATTCTCCAGAATCTTCCCATGATTGAAGTCTCAAATATCACTTTTGGGAAAAAATATAAAGTTAATGGATCACTTTGATACTTCACTTCATTCTTTGTTATGAAGAGAAATAGATATCTGTAAATTGCATACAAAGATTGATAAAGTGACATAATATAACAGGTTTCAGTTTATAATGTGCTTTTAAAAGAGGCCAAAGCAATTTCTCAAACGAAGAGGAAGTGAGACGGCTACTTGTTATTGCTACTTGAATATGCACAAAATTAGATTTGTCCTTCTAGAACTGGGGTATATGAAAGATGACCAAACAAGTGTTTGTTTCCTTAATTTGCCTTGAAATAAATCGCTTTTTGATCAGAGTCTGGTTGATGCTAGCTTTCTGAAAAAATTTCTGGGTATCCATCAGATTGGAAAAGTAGCCCCCTAAAGTTAAAAATTAATTCCTGCATTGCTTTCTGACAAGGCCTTGCATCTGAGCCAAATATATAGGTGGAATAACTGGTGAATGCAACTATCACATGAGCATGAGGCATCCACGAGGCCTTTTCACATCTGTCTGGCCATAAAATGTTGATTCAAATCATTAATATGTTCTATTATCAAGGAGATTTCATGATTTGGATGCAACATTTAGGAAAAGTCTACAATTCTTGCTTTGTTGCTTTTGAATATATGTGCCTCGCCATCCGCAGGGGAGCCAAAAGTCGCAAGATGTCGAACCTCAGAAATCACGATTGATTTGAAATTGCATGAAAAAGTGAAAAAAAATATTATTGCCTCATGCATTTCCCTGATATCTGTTCTACCGGTACGCAAAATATCCAGTAAAAATATCCAGTGGAAAGGTAAAAATTAAGCAGAGTTTTGAAGCATGTTTTTTGCAGGTTTGAAAAGTTTGCGTTCCAAAATTATTTGCCACTAAAAGCGATCGATATTAAGCTCCGCCTCTTAACAACCCCTTTGTGCTAAGTTGGAATCTCGGTAGCTGTCAGCGGCCAGCGCACATCGAGATTTTTTAATCCCTATTGACTGCGCCGCCGCTTGCACGGAGATTAGTAATCCAAATGGCCTCCATTGTATAGTGGCCCTATTGAGTTTGACAAAGTATGTTTATGACAATATGACCCAAGTCCTATCCAATTAACTGCACACCCACCCCCCCCCCCCCCCCCCTCCAACCTCATACACTATGTACACCACTGGTTGAGTGTGAGTATTATATAGATTAAAGAATTGGGCCCTGTAACATAACATTCATTAATCGTATGTAGAATTAATTTGTCGTACTAAATATGTAAGTAGTTCATAATAATGTTCTAATAAGGCATACCCCCCCCCCCCCCCACACCACCAAAAGCTTGTTTTAAGTTGGCTAAAGCACAATCCCACTCTTTTATATACCCTCATTTTGAAGTTGACCGAGGCTCGCCTCCGTTACTTAGACACCTGTTTCAAAATTGTCTAAGGGACGTCCCCGGGCATCCTCGCCAAAAGAACGAAAACAATCCCTGTACCAACGGATCCCCCCCCCTCCCCCTTTGGTACCTGGGTCCTCCCCCTTTGGTACCTAGGGCCTCCCCCTCCAAAATGTCTAGCTTCGATACCCCGTTTTACTTTTCACGTATCAACATACTGTTCTTTGTAATAGTTTGTACATTACGCACCAGACGCAAGTTTGCATTCCTAAAATCAAATGCCAGTCAATACCGATTAATCGAACAATAAACAGAGCCAGAGCGGAGCCCCTTTTGTTACCTGAAAGTGCTCGCTATTGTATCATGTGCTCTATGTGTACAGTTTATCGTTCCAAACCCACTTAAATTGTAATTAAATCTGTTCATATCTCTACAATGCATGGATAATATTCAACAGTTTCTGGAGGGAAGGTGTATATCATACATATTTACTGATATGAAAGTTTTAAAGAAAATTGAATAAAGGTTGCTACGACATTCTATTCATGCAATCGGTTCATTTATGGCCTGCTTAAAACGCTAATTTCACTTTCGAAATGGATGTAAAGTTTCTTGAGCTATTTTCTCGGCATCTTATTTCCAGACCGTTCAATATTTGCCTTAGAAAAGCGTCAATAGCTCCGCGTTGCAGAATCATTATGAGACAAACTTTATATCATATTAAAGCTTAGATATTGCTGAATCGAACTAAATACAAATCCAGAAAATCAACTTTGTCGACTTCTGGTTCTTCTACGTAGGACGGGTCACATATTGTATTCCAAGGCTACAAATGGCTTTCCATAATAGTTAAGTCCAACTTAGAGGTAAGTTCAACCTAGAATCTTTGTGAAACACCCCCATGGTTGTGCAGCATGGTTGGAATTCAGTGGAGCACAGTGATGGTGATGCTTATTATTCAAATCTCACTGTAATCAAAGATTGTCCAAACCCACACAGTTTACTAAGAACTCTAGTGGGTTATTTTTTTTTAATACCTTGTTGTATTTGTATTACCAATCGAACAGGTTTTTTTTTTTTTGTTACTTCCCTGTCGTTAAAAAGATATTTAGGATTGAAGTGTTCAGAGTTTTATTTATCCACTACTGTGTACAAAGGCAATGAGTCAAAGCTCAGTACTCGGCCATATAACATCCATGTAACGTGAAATTTCCATACATTACCAAGTGGACATATCAGATCACAAAAATTCACATTTTATCAACCAGTCATCAGTTTTTAAACATGGCAACAAAGTAACTAGATCCATTTAATGAACAGATCAGATGTGAAAAGGCCTTATGGCTGCTCCTCCTGTATGCATGACTTTTCTTTCACCAGTCCTTTCTCACATTCAGGCAAGAGGACATTAAAAAAAGATAGTCTGATGAATGCCTAATTTTTATATTTGTTTATTTTTACCCTGATATAACAAGATGCTAGGGCCCCTTTTCATGAAAGGGTCTTAGCTAAGACCATTGTCTTATCTTATCTGGTGCGGAGCTAGTAACTACAAAACAAAGCTTTTGAATTTTCAACGGCTATCGTCGCTCTGTGGAACACACCGTAGCTCCACGCCAGATAAGATAAAGACAACGGTCTTAGCCAAGACCCTTTTATGAAACGGTGCCCTGGATTCATATCTATACAAAAATGTGCTAGATTAAGTTCCATTCCAAATCTATTTTAGATGATCGGGCTAATTAAGCAACACAAAGTTTTCATAGTCGCTATGGGTAAGCATTTTTATCCCACTAAATTAACAACTTAAAGGATCTCTTGTTGCATACTTGGTCTAAATTATGTGTCATATTTAGCCTACAATCATCTAAATTGACTTAGTATAGAACTATGGGCCCTAATGTAATAAGGTGATTTCATTACATGAAAAAAGGTACTTTTATAAAGGAAAATTGTATGATTAAAGTAATGGAGATATTGAATACATGATATTAACACCCTAGTTAAAAATCATGTTTGATATTTCGTTTTTTATTATTAATTAATGTGCCATGGATAATGAGTGTATTTTACAAGTTTTATGTAAAATAAAAAGAACACTACTTTATATAGCTTATTGTGTTTAGTTTTTCTTGGGGTTTAAAGAGAAATGAAACACTGAAATATTATCTTACTGTTACTGTAACGTCTTTTAATTATTCTTGGGTATCACTAATAATGGAAATAATCAACGCTTTTGAAACCACTATCAACTGGTTTGACTGACCACTGGATGCTGCCATGTTTTCCAATAGTACTGCATGAAACGTCATCTGAGTGCACTAACAAAAGCAGGGATGTAACCGCTGTTGTTAAATCTGCTGTTATGTCAGTGGTTATGGGCAATTCCACGCCAAATGAGCCAAAAGTGGAAAAATCAAGTGAGGATTATTTCTGATCTTGTTTTTTTTTTCTGGATTATTTTTTCATAAATCATGATCACATAATGATATCTTTCAGTTTACATGATTAAAAAAAATATTGGGCGTCTCCTGATAGGAGAAACAGACACCATACATGAACCCATACACATGGGACTACACAGTGCCTATTTCTAGATTTTCTTTATTTTTTGCATTCCTTTCTATTATTTTTCTGTTTTAAGGTACCAAATTGGATGATTGGATATCACAATATGTTTTCACATTAAAATTTCATTTTTTTGAGAGCCCTAAAGTATATTTTTAATGAATCAAAAACTCTGTCCTTCCGTTACTGTCCTTCCGTACCAAACAGTGAAGCAAATAACTTCTTGTAATTAATATACCAATAGACATATTTTTTTCAAATAAATGTTGTTATACTCTTTGAACATTAGGGAATGGACTATGAGCCAAAATAACATGATAGCATTTGAAACTTCACAGAGATTGGATCATAACTAAAGAACTTGAAAATCCATGTCCATTTTGCCATCCTTCCGTTACCGGCCTCATTAGTGTCCATATATCTAATAAACGTAATGTTAAAAAAAAAAAAAAAAAATACGAAATCAAAGGTGTCCCACCAAGAGTCTCAGAAATTTTATTTACAATGATGAATCATAAGCAGGATCCTGGAATTATTTGATTAAATTTCAAAAATTCTGTCTGAATGTCCTTCCGTTAGCCTACCGTGGAATTGCCCTTATGTAACCAGCCTTTGTTAGTGCCAATCAAATGGCGTTTTACGAGGTACCATTGGAAAACATGTCAGCCAGCAGTGAACAGGCAAAACAGATGATAGTGAATTTTAAAAAGAAGATTATTTCCATTAATAGTGCTACCCAAGAGGAATGTACGACGACGGGCATTCCAGGGCGGGAATTATGCATTTATCAATAACAGTAAGCAAAAATGTAAACACAATTGTGTTGAGAGTTTAGTATGTATGCATGTGTATGAGATACGTACTTGCAAGGGATGATGTGTTTATGTGTAAATGTACACATGTAGTTTGTACACATAAAAGTACATGTATTGCCTAACGTGAGTAATGTTGGGGTGTTGACAGGCAAAACAAAAAACACGGAAAATCTTTTTGATGTGCAGCGCAATCTCTACGAAACTTTTATTTCAATAGTAAATCAATTTCGTCATACATGTAGGTTGACATTGCATTAGTTACAATACGCTTTTAATGTATTATTATGGTGATAAAATAAACAAGCTTACCAAGATAATGGAGATTAATACATTATGTATATGCAACGACTCATAAGAGCAAACGTATCCATGCACTGAGGTCAATTTAGTATACATTTTGTTCAACTGGTATAAGTCGAACAACCTAAACCAGTTGGAGAAAATGCATTATTAGCCACCTTATTTTATTCTACCTTTGGAACTCCAATTCATGGATGAATTAAGTACATGTATAACATGAAACATTGTAGAAACATTGTATTAAGCGCTATATAAATGTAATTTATTATTTTTATTATTATAAGTCCTGCGTCCAGTATAATTTTTTTTTTTTACACATGACAGCTCAAACACTAAAATAAATTAAATCATTGAAACAGATACCATACGAGAAAATAAAACACAGAAAATATATAATCAGCAATTAGCATAAAATAACAAGATGTTTACATAATTTTGTATTCACTAACAGCAAGAAACATGACATGCGAGAACACATAATTTCAGTAGAATAAAAATTATGTGATTACAAATGTAATCAAAACAATGTTTAAATGATTGAAAATGAGCAAAGAAAAATAGGCTTCGCCGGGAATCGAACCCGAGACCTCCGGATTGCTAGACCGGTGCTCAAACCATCAAACCACGAAGACCTTTGAATGGCGGTTGTTCCCATGAAACCCTTTTCAATGCTCGGTTAGTCAGAAGCTTTATAAACTGGGCCAATCCCAAGGATAATTAAATCAACTTTTATAGAGAAAGGCGCAGGATCACGCGAAGTGATACAGCTTTTTTTATTAATTAAATTCAAACATAGAGGAAACTGACTAGAAATATTTAAATGATTGAAAATGAGCAAAGAAAAATAGGCTTCGCCGGGAATCGAACCCGAGACCTCCGGATTGCTAGACCGGTGCTCAAACCATCAAGCCACGAAGACCTTTGAATGGCGGTTGTTCATGGGTTTCATGGGAACAACCGCCATTCAAAGGTCTTCGTGGCTTGATGGTTTGAGCACCGGTCTAGCAATCCGGAGGTCTCGGGTTCGATTCCCGGCGAAGCCTATTTTTCGTCAAAACAATGTTTGGTAATAAGTCAAAACAAGAACTCATATTGCAAGAATATTGAAAGATAAGATGGTTACATATAAATAAGATACAATTCAAGTAATTAAATAACAGGCAAAAATGCATGTATGCATGTGTATGAGATACTGGCAAGAGGTGATGTATAAAATGTACATGCATCAAATTATGACACGAGTAGTTTATACACATAAAATAACTTGTAAGTGCAAGTTTATTTGTTTTTTGTTGGGTGGTAACGGGCAAAAAACAACTTTTCTCTTTTTCAATAGTAAATCAATTTCTTCTTACAGGTACGTTGACATTACTTATATTAGTTGAATATGATAATAAAATAAAATACAATAACACTGCAATTATGATTATTATTTCATAAATGCTCAATAAAAATATATCTAAGAACTATAAGAGTACAAGTATGTATATGCATGAACTTCTTTTACCCTGCATTTGTTTTGGTATTGTATACAACAGTTTTAAATGACAGCAAGATACAGTATATAAACAACAACAAACTAAACATAAAAATACATATAATGCACAATTAAATATGATTGTATAAAAAGATTATATCATGAGAGTACATATTCATATACATAGAGGAACTAATGTGGAATCACATTGGAATATATTTAATTTAATTTAGTGATTAATTTTGGAGAGTATCCATTGTCAAATTGATTTATTTTCTATTTCTAGTGTATCAGTGCAAATATCAATCTTCGTTACAGTTTATTTTCATTTCCAACAATAATATTTCCAATAGTACGAAACAAGAAGAGTTGACATGTGTAAAGATATATATAATGATTGGACATCTTGAATGTCTAGTGATAATTCTGAGGAGTGTCTATCTTCAAGTGATTATTTTCTATTTATATATCACTTCAGTTACATAAAAATATATATTTTCTTCTTTAGTTTCCTTTTTTTTTTATTTACAAAAAATGTATATATTATTTGTACAAAACAATGATCACATGTGTGAACAGTAAACATATGTAATTTAATATATATTTTGTCAAAATCTTTGTCTTATCATTATGAAAGTGCGTTTTTGAAGAGAGGCGACACGACTAAAACAGGTAGATGAGAGTTGCGAGCTAGGGAACAGAATTGCTTGATGGAAGATAGGTACTAATGAGAGAGGGGAGGGGGAAGAATGGGGAGAGATCAAGAGGGAGAAGGATATTGATATAGGAAGGGAGAGAGAGAGAGAGAGATACATGTATGTCTGGATGTACAGTGCAGGACCTTCTGGTATAGTGCACCGGTGTAGGAGAGGGAGCTGTTTGGATTTAGTCGTAACGTAGGTGACTCTGGTTTATCTTGTTATTAAACATCTGTGGCAATATTCATAAAACCCCGATAAGCTTGTTGGTTGATCAAATTACAATTTTGATGTCCGCTAGGCTTAGCTGGTATTCACAAAAGGCCAATAGGCTAAATTCGCTATCGTAGTCAAGGCCCGACCTAGCATGACAACCCAGGCGCGCTGGAAGCAGTTTTGGATTGGGGGGGCAAAACCCAAAGGGGGCTCACGATTTATGTGTTTAGGGGCTCATGCCCAACCACACTCACAGGGTTGCCCCCCTCCTATGGTCTAGGGAGCTTTTGCATTTTGGGACTTGAATTTGTGCAATCTGGTGCATAAAAACATTATCCAACAGCATAGATTACAGCCAAAAATGAGTCCCGAGGGAGCGAAGCGACCCAGGGCTGTGGCAGAGCCAGAGGGGGAGGGTTTGGGAGGGGGTATCCCCCTCCCACGGGGAAGATTTTGCATTTATATACTTGAAATGGTGCAATCTGGTGCATACAAACATAAACCATATGCCACATTTGTATGATCCAACATCATAGCTTACAGCCAAAATGAGTCCCGAGGGAGCGAAGCGACCGAGGGCTGGGGCAGAGCCAGAGGGGGAGGGTTGGGATGGGGTATCCCCCTCCCACGGGGAAAAATTTGCATTTATTTACTTGTAATGGTGCGATTTGGTGCACAGCAGAGCAATAACAGCCTACACAGGAACTACGTGGACCGGTACAGAAAACCCACCTCAGACGTAGGCCTATACCTACCATACGCAAGTTACACAACAAACTGAGATAATTTGTTTGCGCGCGAAGCGCGCAGCGAAAACTTTAAATGGATGTATAAATCAGGTTTTAAACGTTAGAATTAACAAGTATTGGCCGATACATTTAATATTTTCTATCCTTTTTCTTTCTTTCTTTCTTTCTTTTTTTTTCTTTCTTTCTTTTTTTTTTTTTTTGAGGGGGGGGGGGGAGCTTTTTTGGGGGGCAAAAACGCGTTTTGCCCCCCCACTTTTTGGATTGGGGGGGGGGGGGGCGGCCGCCCCCCCCTGCCCCCCCCCCCCCCCACTTCCGGCGCCTATGTGACAACCCATCTGTCAAAATTGCACAAGCATTTAGTATTCCACGACATTTTTAGTCGAAATGCGAACAATAACAACAATAGATCTGCGATGCGGACTTATTGCATTGAAATCTATTTATGTGGGACCTTCTGTTGGACTACAACAAAGGCGTGAAATTGAATGACGACCTAGCGGCTAGCACCCAGATAAATTTTTCTTTTTCACAAAAGCCAAATAGGACAAATTTGTAGCGACAACTGGACAACCTCTAAATCGCTAGCAAGTAACAATCTGCCCGATTGTAGTGTGTATGCGTGTGGCGCGATCGTGAACATGGCAAGGAGAATATTCGAATGAGGGATATTAGATCATTTTTTTTATGATCGCGTGATGTTAGTTCAAAAAAGTTCCCTAAAACATACTTTTCCGTGTTTTGTCCTAGCATCCTTTGCATTTACTTGTCCTTTTTGTAACATATTAGCTCACTTTTGCAGCTCGGATTGATTTTATGTGATTTCAATTCTGTTTTGATGAATCTATCTATATAATATTATATCCCTTCTCGTAAGATTGTTGCATTAGGAGTGTACACAACAAGAAAAAGCATAGTTTTGACTAGAAAAGACGTTTCCCGGTAAATAGTACCGGTAAATAGTACCCTTTGTATTGTGACGTCACGCATAGTTCACCTTTTCCCCGGGGAAAAAGGTACTATGCCCCCCTTCCCCCAGACAAAATAAATAAAAACAAAACAAACAAAGCAAGATCATAGATTTGTTGCCCGCTCAGGTGTAGAGATGCGTGTTATAACCTCTCTCAGCGAGCGGATGTCTTGTTTTAGCTTGCGATAGATGCTCGACCAGCTTTTCTAAAGAGTAATTAAACAAAAAATACAGAATATTTGTACCCGTGAATATCAATAAGTTCCAAAGAATATTCTAGAGATGCATTTAATGTATTACATGGCGGTATTCAAATGTAAAACTTCCGAAAATGGGGCACAATTTGCATCGTTCATCTTCAGTGGCCGTGACAGTAATTCGTCATTCGACAATTAAATTGCAGCGGTCACTGCACTGGCACACCGTGTGTATGTGTAATGTATTTCCCCATTCAATTATACATGTTTATGTAAAGCAGGTTAATTATTCACATTGTTGCGCGTGTTTTGAATTTGGGCGCGCAATAGTTGTTAATGCGCGTACTCATGAATGGAAAGATAGCGCAATACGCGCTCTGCGCTATGAATATTACGCATAGGGGGCCAGTGTCACAAACAGAACACAGTAAATGATGGTGCCATGATCAATGGTTTGTTTTCCTTTATATTAATAATACTAATGGTTTGTTTTTCTTTATATTATACTTTAATTTGATTAGAACGATACAGGTGGAAGGGATATAAAACAAATATACAATGACTCATTCTCGGAACAAGCTAAAACTATTCGCACTCAGGAACAACAATAGTACCATTCTCCCTCGGGCCGATGGCCCTCGGGAGAACAGTACTATTTGATGTTCCTTCGATGCGAATAGTTTTAGCTAGATCCTCGAGTGTCATTGTATATTTGTATACTATTTCCTTAGTACAGACAAGAAAACAAGACAAAACAAGAACAAAATAAAGATAAAAATGAATTATTCCGAATATACAAGATTCAGCAGAATAAGTCTTAAGAGTTAATACAACAATGACAGAATTAAATTATTTATAATTATGGTGATTGAATCGAGTCAATATATCAATCAATCATTCAATATAACAATCAATCAATCAATCATCAATCAATCAAACTAATCCATCAATCAAATATTTCGATTAAATCATATGACATCCGAACTAGCTACTTGTAGTTGGTGTAGAAAGGACTGGTTCACGCTTGAATTTAAACCAGCCGAGTATTAGTCTCTTCTCAACGACAATTTACAATATTTGTTTTAACGCAAACGCCAATTTACGTGAGCTTTCATGGATTGCATAATATAGTTTAACAACAAAATGTTGTGTCACGTAACGCAACACTTCGTAGACTTGGGTGCCCTGTTTCACGAAGGGGCGCAAAATGCAAACGTGAACGTGATACGTGCTACATGACCATTTGTTGCAAGCCAACTGTGTAGTCTATAACATGAGGGTTGAAACATTTTCAATCGGACAGTGTTAATTTGTTAATTAATCTTAAAGGGTTTTGGAGTGGAATACCTATTTAACTAAGAATTGCAAAGTAAACGAGGTAAATTACTTTCTCTCTCGTTTTGTGTATGTTTATGTAGTGCATGTGCTACATAAACGGGGGTCTATGAGGTCATGTGCGGCGTTACCAATTTCGTCGTAATTTGCGAAAGAATGTTCTTGTCTATTTGTGTAGCGAGCAAATAGGTAGAAAATAATGAATTACTATGTTTATATTTTATGTATGGTTTACTTAGAAGATTGGCCTACGGTGATTTTTACGAGAAACGTATAGTAATGTAATTCGTTCGTGACACAATGGATTTGAGGATCGTTCCATTACTGTTTGATGATTCACGTTATTTGTCTTAACTCCTTCATCAATAGTCTGAAATTGTTATCTATAATCATTATTTAAATTATCAAAGTAATGAATTTCGCAAATTCTTTTAAAGCAACACGAGTCTGAAGTAAAAATGGCGATGACGTTCAGATACCAAAAATAGTGATTTACAAATAAAGAAGCATGTAATTCCTCATCTGCAAAAAGGTTTCAGTAAAACGAAAACAAAAATCGTACGGTTATATTCATGTATTATTATAATTGTGCGGGTCTGAACTGTACCATATGACCAAGGGTAATAATGCGCTTAGAGGCTGTTCTGCATTAGGCGCTATATACGTGCGATATATTATTATTATTATTATTATTCATATCACACACTTTATTTGAAGAAAAACAAATATTCGAATCAGGCGGTGGAGAGTGTACATTCCCCTTCCACTAACAACTCCCACTCTTTCAGTAGTATTCTAAAACAAATACAGCTAATAATATATATTGACAACTATAAAGCGAACGTGGGATAGGAAGTGGAACTGAAAGTCACCCATATTCAAGAACCTGTAGCATATAGCGTGTATGCATTGATATGCATGGCCTCCAAATGGGCAGGGTGAGGGGCGGGGGGGGGGGGGGGGTAGATTATGACATATCATGGGCCTTAGGGTACATGGGGACATATTTAGTGTTAACATTGTTATCATTGCTACATAAACATATAATACACTGTACAATGGGATCTCACAGAGACGGGTGAAAGGGGTGAATTATGAGGTCCACTAATGGAGGGAGATGACTATATGAGTGTGGTAGCTGATGAGGTAATATAATAATAATATTAATAATAATAATAATAATAAGGTATTTATAACGCGCATATCACAGATGTCTCTATGCGCTGTAAGAAATTGAAATAGAAGAAATAAAGTTTAAGCATACTATACTGCGTATTAATTACTATATCAAGTACAACTGAAAGTGCTATCCTAGAAGAGTGAACATGTACATGAAATAGAATAACAGGAAATAAAATACAGCATGTTCTGTGACGAATCTAGCCCTACCGGGGACATGCCTGATCTTATTGCCCTGTTTACCCGGCAGAAGTTACCCAAAGGCAAGTCTAACCAAGCATATCATTCACAAGGGCTCTAATAAGACCTATAGGCATAAGCCTAACCCTAACAGCCATGCTGCACTTCACCTCATATAAACCCAGAGTTCACACCCTCAAAACGACACCTTTCACTGAATCATAACAAATTATTATACTACATGTAATACATTCTTAATTACATTGAATATCAAGGAAAGTAACAATTGAACAAGTGAGTTTTCAAGCTTGTCATGAATTGTAACAATGACCCAGATTGTTTAATGTGACCTTTGGTGTTCTGTTCAACAATTCTGCACTTGCCGCTTGAAATGATCGAGCACCATATGATTTAGTGAATGTTTTAGGAACAATTAAAACAGAGTTATCCTGAGAACGCAAAGTTCTGCCTGGTTTATATTCTACAATTAATTCCATCAAATACGCTGGTGCCATATTATGGAGCCACTTATACGTAAGTACAAGAATTTTAAACTCAATACGAGCCTTGACAGGTAACCAATGTAATTTTTTTTAAATAGGAGTAATGTGCTCATTTTCTCGAGACCTAGATACTAGCCGAGCCGCAGAGTTTTGTATCATTTGAAGGCGATTCAACTGAGTATCAGGTAAATTATTTTAAAAAGACTATTACAATAACCAAGATAACATGAAATAAAAGCATGTACAAGTTTAACAGTCATATTTTCATTTAAGTATTGTCTAATTTCACCAATTCTATACAATGATAGTGAGGCACATTGACAGACTTTATTAATATGATTAACCATTAACAAATTAATATTAAACATAACCCCAAGATTACGAATGCAATCTACCTTATTCAACATTTTATCATTGAACGCTAAATCAAGGGATGCAGTGTGTCGATAACGGGAGGATACATGAATTACTTCAGTCTTTCTTTCATTTAAACACAACATATTTAATGAAGACCATTCTTGAATATATTTTAAACATTGCTCTATAATCGAAATGGCAGATGTTGCCTCTTAAGACTTAAAAACAACATAAATTTGAGTATCATCTGCATATATCATTCAAGATACCCCATGACTAGAAATAATATCCTCTAATGGTGAAACATAAAGCGAAAAAGCAAGCGGTCCAAACACTAGACCCCTGCGGAACGCCTTCCATTGGGTAGCTAAAATTAGAAAGACATGATTTGACAATAACAGATTGGAATTTGTCAAAAAAGAATGATTTCACCCACTCTACGGCCGAACCATGCAGTCCAAACCTGTCTTGTAGGCGCTGAAAAAGAATATTGTGATTGATTGTATCGAAAGCGGCTGAATAATCAAGAAGGACAACTATGGCCTCTTCTCCTCTGTCAACACTGAGTAGCAGGTCATTGTAGACACGTACTAGAGCCGTTTCACAACTATAATGAGTTCAATATGCAGACTGCATTGTGGCAAACAAAGAATTAGCATGTAAGTATTCCTAAAGCTGAAGCACAGCTCAGCACGCTCCAAAACTGTTGACAACAATGACAAATTTGCAACAGGACGATAATTTGACAAATCATCTGGATTCAGCTTTGCACCCTATATCAAGGGCAGAACATATGAGTGCTTCATATCACATGGAAAATATCCAGATTCAAATAACAAATTAATTATTTGTGTAATTATCGGTGCTATTTCATCAAACAACGTTTTAAAAGAAAAGTCGGTATTGGATCAGAACGACAAGTGGTAGGTTTAGAATTCACAATAATTCGCTTCACAGCTTCAATGGATATTGAAACAAATTTAATGAATTCAGAACTACATGATTGAGATGTGTCTACGAAAGTATCACTTAAAGACGGATTAATGTTATCTATAACAGATCTAACCTAAAAAATTGCGAAAGTTTATCAGCTAAAGAGCCATCACCCTCATCATTGTCTGTACTTGGGAGGACCACAGACCCCTTTGCAGTACACATCTTACTAATAATTTGAAACCATTGCTTGGTATTAACGGATTACTGAAGTCTATCCTGATGATAGATACTTTTTGACTCAAGTAAAAGTTCATTGTATCGTCTGGACACCTGATGAAAGATATCGCGATCCATTTCAAGACAAGATTTCCGCCATTTTCTCTCAGAGCGACGAACCTTCCATTTCATATCGTGAAGCATTTGGACGACATGTTATAGAGCGTTTAATTATTGGTGCATGCTGATCAAGGATAGAGGTTAGCATATTAGTGTACTGCTTAACCAACTCATCAATGTCAGATGCAGGGAAAGTAAAAAGCTCTGATGCAAGAATATCAGAACGAAAAACTTTGATGTCTATGGCATTAGTCTTGCGCATAGCGATGTCTACTTTAACTAACTCCGGTTTATTAAAGGGATCTAGTAACTTTGTTGACATGTGCAAAAAGTGATGAATGATTGATGCAATGTATATTGTTGTAACTTATATGTCCACAGGCTATTGTGTGAAAATTTCAAGTCAAATGGACATTGCATGGCCAAGTAATGAGCGAAAATGCAAAGTGATAGTGACTAACTCACTGCAATCACTTTGTACACAGTAAGAAAAACTCCACCGGAGTTTTTCTTATCTGAATACTTTTATCGTACATATCTTTGTAACGAAAGGGAAATTTAAAAAACCGAAACCTGTCCCATGATTTTACTGGTAATACGAATACAACAAGGTATGAGGGAACCACTAGAGTTACAATTTTATTTTGAGGATTTGGACAATGTTACGAAGTCCCTTTATTTGAAAGAGTGCATATGACTGCAGCATGGTCAGATGGCAAATAAAGTGTTGTGAATATATTAGTAACGAATGAATCGAATCTACGTGTGAGAATAAGATCTAGGGTATGACCCTCACGATGTGTAGATAGGGTAACATGTTGCTCGAAACCAAATGTATCTACAATATCAAGGAAGGCTAAAGCTTCACGATTAAACAAATCATCAACGTGAAAATTGAAATCTCCGACTATAAGGAGACTATTTTTCTCAGTTGCAAGTTGTTCTAAAAGAGAGCCAAATTCCTGAATAAAGGGTTAAATTGTAGATTTACGGTCTCTTGTTCGTTGTGGTCGATAAATAACAAGAAGACGCAAGGATGAACGCTGTCGACTAGTAATGAGAAGGTCAATGCATTCAAATGAGTTCCAAGAGGTCACATTTTGGTGAACTTTGAATGTTTTTGTCAGCAGAACTGCCACACCTCCACCAGTTCTACCCTCACGAGGGACATGGTATATGTCATGTGTAGGAAGGGTACATGATAGATCAGCAAGTGGCCGAGCATCACGATGGTCTCCATTAAGCCAGGTTTCAGTTATTGCAGTAATGTCAATGTTGTGTTTAATAACAAGATCACAAAGTATAGGAACTTTAGATCTAATAGATCTGGAATTCCACAAAGCAAATTTTGTAAGCTTTTCCAATGCACAATCATCAGTTATTAAAGCATCCCCAGAAGGAGCATCGGCCGGTCTCTGATTATGACCTCCCCTATGACTTCTACGTGTTGCCCTAACTCTATTGATGCCCAATGACTTAATTATTTGCCATAAACTTGAATCAAGACACAGCTTGTGATTTGTTACAGAAGTACAACCATATCGTTGCAATGAATGAAAATCACAAGAGTTATCAGAACTATTAACACAGGGTGTAAGAGTAAGATCAGATTGGTTCTCACTTACAGTTATAGGGCCACGGTTGGGATGTAAATTACCACATGTCAGTATACATACTTGTAGAGTACTAGTAGTACAGTATTGCTGTAATACCGTAGAACACCATCGTCAAGCACCCCCAAGCACCAATATGCATCTTGCTTTTAAAGAGCGCCCGCTCTCTGTCCAAACGGGAAACTTTAATCAAGTATGCAAATAATGGTGAGGAATATTCATGAGGATAATAATGGAGGTGAATCTCATGGAAACGTCTTTAAAAGCAAGATGCGTATAGGTGCTTGGGGGTGCTTGACGATGGTGTTCTACGGTAGGCGATTCTCCTTCCACAGTACTTAACACCTTCCTCAATAGGCCATAGCTGAAGAATCCCAGTAGAGATAGCTGGTACAATAGATGTATTGAAGTCCACTCCATTCAAGGTGAAGACTACTAAGCCTAGGATGAATAGCCTTCTGAAAAGATCCATTGTGTCCATTGGGTGCGGTTCGTTATTCCGAAGGTTCGTTATTCCGAAGGTTCGTTAATCCGAAGGTTCGTTATTCCGAACACGCAAATGTCCTATACCTGAGTGTTCGTTAATCCGAAAATGAAATAGGGTTCGTTAATCCGAACATTTGTTGCATTATTCCGAAGGTTCGTTATTCCGAAGGTTCGTTATTCCGAAGGTTCGCTATTCCTAAATTTAAATCGGGTTCGTTATTCCGAAGGTTCGTTATTCCGAAGGTTCGTTATTCCGAAGGTTCTTTATTCCGAAGGTTCGTTATTCCGAAGGTTCGCTATTCCTAAAATGAAATCGGGTTCGTTATTCCGAAGGTTCGTTATTCCGAAGGTTCGTTATTCCGAAGGTTCGCTATTCCTAAAATGAAATCGGGTTCGTTATTCCGAAGGTTCGTTAGTCCGAAAATGAATTAGGGTTCGTTAATCCGAAAATGAAATAGGGTGTGTGTGCGTGTGTGTGTGTGTGTGTGTGTGTGTGTGTGTGTGTGTGCACTGGCGTAGTGGTGGGGGGGGGGGGGGGGGGTGTGTCATAGGCCCCCTCCCAAATCAATTTAAATCATTAATAAAGCATAAACATGCATGCATGAAGGAGTCATGAACATTAAAAAGGGAACAACCCCCCCCCCCCCCCCCCTTGGGCTGCCAAGCGAAAATGTGATGTGGAAAACATCACTTGCGGGGATTCAAAATAGCAACCCCCCCCCCCCCCCCCTGCCCTTAGTTCCTATTTATGATGAAATACATACAATTCAGACAAATAAAATGTGATTTTGGACTGATATCAAGCAGCAAAATCTAACTTGATGACATAATTATAATTATATCAAATTGATTTTGGTTTTATTTCATGTTTTTTTTACATGAGAAAGATATAAATATTTATATCTCATTCTTATTGCACTGTTTTACAAAGAAAAAGAAAATACCATTTGACTAGAATTGTAAAGCCACTCTTTGCCCCCCTCCCCTTCTCCCCCACCCCCCATGCAGCCACGGCAATTAGAGTAAGATTGATCCCCTTTCCCAAGTCCACACTCAAAATCAAATCAACTCAATTCTTTTCTACGTCGTATTTATTTAATTTTCGGATTAACGAACCCTATTTCATTTTAGGACTAACGAACCTTCGGAATAACGAACCCGATTTTATTTTCGGATCAAACGAACCTTCGGAATAACGAACCTTCGGAATAACGAACCTTCGGAATAACGAACCTTCGGAATAACTGAACCTTCGGAATAACGAACCTTCGGAATAACGGACTGTAACCGTATCATTTCCATTGAAGACTTGCTGGCTTGTCCAAGCACATACTAGTGTGTGTTATAACGTGCTCCAGTATGGCTGACACAGAATACTCAGATAATGTAACATGAGCAAAAAATACAAACACTAAAAACACATTAATAGCATTATATAATATCTCAAAAATATGATCACACGAATCAGTATCACTAAGATAATGAACAAGTAACTTTGCAATATGTATGCTGAACAAGAAATAGAAGAAGAAGGACAGAAATTGGAGAGCCCTGCGAGCTGCTGTTCAGCGCTCAGCAGATGCAAACCTATATGTTGCACATGCACATGCATCTGCATATGTTGCATGATGCACATGCAGTGGGTAGTAGGCTGAGGTGAATTACTAAGATGAATGACACAGTGGTTTTTGGACATTTAAAGGAATATTTTGTACAATGGTGTAGCAATTCATATGATACACAATCTTAATATTATTTACAAACACAATATAATTCTCTATTGAATAATCATTTAACCAAACATCACACGCACATGTTGGTTGACACGTAATATGTCTGAAGGGTGCCTTTTTGTGTTATCGGCTGCTTTTTTAATGAAAACAGCCCTCTAATTTTAATAATGTGTTCCATTAACATTATACATGTATTTTCCAATAAGTGATGTTTAAGACTTTAATCATATACAAAAAAGAACTACACACTATTCGAAAGCGCACGGGATTCTTAATACAAAATAATCATTGATTCATTTGTGTGATCCACATCGGTATAGAAACAGCGTAAATTTCAACAAATACATCCGATTTAAATAATTGTTAATCTCCAACATTTATTTCACAATTAAGAAAATAGCTAAAGTGATTGTTCAGTTTGGGTTTAGAGGACTATTTGAAAAATATTTTTCTTGCGAGATAATGAAAGACTTGGAATACATAATCAGTCATTTTATTTGGTCAAAATCGGTTCAGAAAATGCTGAAATATATTTAAGTTCATCCCGATTGGAATATATGTTGGGGTACAACTTGCATGAAATAGTTTTAGAACAATTTTAAAAATCCTACATGACAACAGATTACGTAGGCAATTGAGTTGAAACTTGTATTTTTACGCGGGAATTTAATTTTAGTTTCACAGTTGAAATAGATTTGGTTTGCATTGAATAAAGCTGATATATAACATGTATAATACAATGGTAAATAAAGTACCGTTGTTAGTATCAGTGGTGTCAATTACCTGTTATGTTTAGCTGGAGAAAAGCAACATAACTTAACGTGGCAGAGAAGATGATGCTACGATAGCTCGTTATCCTGTGTGAGAACAGTAGGTTTGATGAGGCCTGGTCTATGCATAATATGTATGTACTGAATAGGCCGTGAACCAGTCATGACAGATGATTTAGATTTAGCTAATTTAGGAGAAAAACGAATGAAGAACAAGTCATTTTTGGGAATAGCAATACTTGAACGGTTTATAAAATAGTTTGCATTCATTTTGTAACAAAAGGCAATTAGATACCTTTATACACGTATAATTACTTACATGTTCAATTTACACATTATCATTGTTGTATTGTGTTCTCCCACAATAGGTTCCCATAATACGGTCATGAAATGCCTGTGCATTCTTATATTTCATTATTTCTCTATTTCTTTGTACTTTTTCATTTTAGACCGCGGAGCTCTTTCAATATCAACACATTTCACCGTCGCCGATTGTCGCCGTCTACTAGCAGCACGCTATAGAAGAGGACTGTGCATGGTGAACAGAATGCCAGGGTTCAATAAACGTTTAGTTAACGTAAAAGATGTGTACACTGTAGTCACTATGTACAAGCAAGATGCCGTCGGTAATACTCGTGGAGAACAGGAGAGGGTGGTTCTTGAGGGGTCAGTTAACAGCATTTTAACGACCAAAATAAACGGGAGGCTTCCAAAACGTATAGTCATTTATGCTGCAGCGGGAAAGGGCAAAACCACAGCCGTTGGTAAAATAGCTATTGATTGGGCCGATCAGGTTCAGGAATCCCCGTTGAATGACCTGCCTATTTTGTTCATACTCAGATTTCGAGACATTACACGTGATCAATCCTTCGGAGAGGCAATAGTAAAAGAACTTCTTAGAGGTGTTGACGATCTTACTCCTGAATCTCTGGAAAAGTTCATTCGGAGAAACCCGGGCTTATGCTACATCATCTTTGATGGACTTGATGAGTACAGTGGCAGCATTTTAGCCAAAGAAAGCGAGTGTCAAAGTAACATCATAGATATTTTGAGGAACAAGGACATGATAGAATCAAGAGTTGTTGTCACTACTCGCCCTCATCTTGAGAAGGATTTCAATCAGGGGGAACTCGCTAATGCATATGCTAAATTTGAGATCGAAGGGTTTTCGTCACAAAACGTACAACACTTTCTGGGTGACTTCTTCGCCGACAAACCATCCTCCGGACTGGAATTGAAAGCGTACCTGGACAATAACGACCTACTGAACGAGCTGGTAACTACACCCCTTTTCTGTTTGATGGCCTGCACTCTATGGAATCACCCAGACAACCTGCTATTGGGCATACAGACGCAATCCAAACTCTTCGATGCAATCCTCCTCTACCTTTGGTACCAGATAAGAGACAAGGACAAAGGAAAATATACCGAAGCATGGCTGACAAAGACGAAAAATCAACTAGGAAAGATAGCTCTACGAGGACTTCTTGACGACAGTAACAAGCTCCTGTTTACAGATAAGGATTTCAAACGACACCCTGAAACCTTAGATAATGGACTCGCATTAGGAATCGTTTCGGAATCTAGCACCGATGCAAGGCAAAATCCCTTAAAACCAAATCAAAAAGTCGCAAGGAAAATCGAGTATTTCCACAAGGCTGCTCAAGAATGTTTGGCGGGCAAATACCTCTCAAAATGCTACACGAAAACAAATTTGTTGTCCAAGAAATTGGCGATCTCAAAATTTGATAAAATAATAGAGCAGAAGGCACAATGTATCGGAGACTATGAAAACATTCTCCGATTTGCAGCGGGGTCAGATAAAGAAACCTGCCTCAAGGCCATAAGTGCAATCCTGTCATCCCGGTATCTGGAGGAGAGCGAAAAATTACGTATCATCATGGACTTGTCCACAGAAGCACAGGATTTCGGAGGCAACGTGTCTGGCATCCTAAATCGCTTCATCCAAACAGGGTCTGTGATTTTGACCTCGCCAACCCTCTACACTGCCGTGGGAATGAAAGCTCTGCCAGATGTGCTCAAGAAAAAGGTGTGTTATAACTGTTAGAAAGCGTATTCCAATTAATATGACTTTGATGAGTTATTGATCCCTTGTCAGGGTGCGTCAACAAAGTTAACAGATCCCTTTAATGTCTTTGCCTGCACCTGCCCATGCAAGTAAACACCTCAGTTATAGGTAGATCTTCTCCGTTTACTTGTATTGATGAGGGGTGCGGGATATTCAGGGTCATTACCCATGTTTTCTTTCGGCTGATCTACATGCCGATCTGCTTGGCAAAATCACTATTTAAACAAAACTTTTACCGATCCCTCTCTCGGCCTCGAAAATGTAGAAGGTAGTCGGTCTCGGATTCGATCATTTTCTATGAATCCCCACCCCCATGGATGCACGACTCTCAACCAATGGTCTCGGTCTCTGCCTCGAAAATCTGGGTCTCGGCTTCAACAAATATATACGGACCCCTCCCCCCCCCCCCCCCCCCCCTCCCCCGCTTAAACATTTCTCACCCAGTGGTCTTGGCCGATGAAATACCTCCCCCTTGAACAAATCCTTGGTACGCCAATGAGTCTATGCTACTAATTTAGATATTGCACATATGTTTGAAGAAATCAAGGAGTGATGTAAATTCATGGAGGACAAAATAAAAAATAAAGCATAAGGAAAGTATTAAAGATAAGATAAACAATGTAGATGGTATTCTTTGGAGACCACATTTATCTAAAAGGATTATTGTAAGTGAATTATGTGATTTTGTTTAAACTTTAAAACTTGTTGTGGACGTGATGTGGCATGGATGAGAGCTAGACTTACGATCACGGGAGCCGAGTTTAAATCATATCGATATATATATCGGTATATATGGCCATCCACATTGCTGCGCTCTACCCAGGAGCTAGTATAAATGGGTACTTGGTCGGGTATTAATAAGCCTGTAGATCCCTGAGCTGCTCGGGCTAATATGCTCCCCTGGGTGTCGATATGGTGCACATAATAATTTCGCGGGTTCGAACTCTACCTGATGACCAAGGGTAGTAATACTGCTGGAGCGCTGAGAAACCCGGTATAGATGCATCATATTATTATATTAGTAGTGGTATTATTACGTTGATGTATAAACATGTCTATGATTTGTATGAACCTTTTTTTTCACTTAAAACAGACATTTACTGAGACAAACACACATACAGGCGAAATGTACCCACTAATTTCGAATGATTTTCCAAATTAGTTAATCATGAAGATAACATTCTTTATTTGATCGTAATTTGTTTCATCCAAAATAATTCAGTGTTTGACATCCTTGTTTCATGTTATTTAACTGTTTTCTTGTTTTTATTCGTAGCATAAACATTACATATTAACTTATACACCGTGTCCCAGAAAAAACGAAACCGGGTTTCATGGCAGAAATTTTCTGTCATAATGAATAATTTAATTAATGATATATATATGCCTAGAAAGCTCTGTGTCTCTTCTTTCATTTGATGCGCAACTTATGGCACATACTTCAAGCATGACTGAATTAGAACAATGGAAAGTGGTGTTACCAATATTCAATTTGCGCGCATAAATTTGAAGTTTGGGTGAGTTTTAAGAGTTGTAAACGTACTTATTTTTAAAAAGAACAAACACCACATAAAAGTTCATATTTTTATCTTTTACATGACACCTCATGCTAAAAAAATAAATGATTTATGCCAGAGAACGAGTACAATGAAAACATGCCTGATTTCTGCCCGAATGAGTGAAAGTTGAGTAAGAAGTCGCTCAGCTTTCCTGACTCTGACAATGGACGTTGATGCATGAGTGAATTCACACAAACATGGGGATCAGGAAACAGGCAAGTTACAGGAAAGTTACTCATTTGGGCTGGAATCAAGCATGTTTTCATTGTATTCGTTCTCTGGCATATATAATTTATTTTTTAATCATGAGGTGTCATATTAAAGATAAAATTATGAATTTTCATGCGGTGTCTGTCCTTTTTCAAAATAAGTACGTTTACTACTCTTAAAACTCTCCCCAAAACCTCACCCAAACTTGCAATTTCTGCGCGCAAATTGAATTTTGGTAACACCACTTTCTATCGTTCTAATTCAGTCATGCGTGAATTATGTGCCATAAGTTGTATATCAAATAAAAGAAGAGACACGTAGCTTTTCAGACATATATATATCATCAAGGAAATTATTCATTATAACATAAAATTTCTGCCATGAAACCCGGTTTCGTTTTTTCTGGGACACGGTGTATAGGAGTTTACATTAGGCTGCAACAGGATACTCTGCTATACATTTTCATACATACGTGATAGCTCTTTCGTTTATCTTTTAGATTACTTCGATTGAGATACAAACGCCCCGATTGACATCTACCATGCCCCAAAGACTCGGTGATGGTTTGCAATCCCTTCCACACCTCCAAAAGGTGACCATCAATGAACCGACGGCAGTTGACTCGCTACCTTACTTCACCAACATCCGATCGTTGAAGCTACTCCGTCTTCCAGAGAACTGTAGCATCGACTCGGTCTGTAGTGCCCTGCGTTCGGCTCAACTCTTGGAAGAAGTAGAAATATCGCAGCGTAACCCATCAGGTGAAGAAGAACCACTATTCATCGTTGAAAGGAAACAAGCCTCAATCGACATGTCCAGGTCGGATGCGATGAATATCCTCGAAAACCTTTCACCAACACTAAGCGAAAAGGTAAATACATGTACAATTTGAATCATAAAACAATAATAAGTGAATTGACTTTGATCCCATGCACCCCCCCCCCCCCCCCTCCTCAACATATACGCCATGGATATATATCATTAGACATAAAACTTGTATATATTCTCTTAGTACTGCATATATTCTGCTTAGAGGTTCTACAAAAGGTATGATGAGTCATCAGATAAGGCAGAGAGGATCCACGTCACAGGGGACGAAGCTACATTATCACACACTGTGACACCGGTGACCATCGACGTCTTAGTTAACCTTCCAGTGCATATGCAGAACAAGGTAAACACAAATTGTTACAAATCGTAACAAAATTATACTTTAGAATGACAAGTACAATATTAAGTGTCCACTTGAACATTAAATGGCATGCTCCACCTCATTTACAAGATGTTGATTGTCCTTATTAACTCAACTATATAATTGATATATATATATCGTATTCTTTACTAATTCATGATTATTGCCCAATATTATTTTATAGACAATAAGCAATCGGTGGCTAAAGTTCATGGTGAAGCAAATTAATGTTACCTATTGAATGGAGTGTCCGCCATTTGCAAATCGTCTGAACAGTTTCCAGTAGATGACAGAGGATGACACCCACGTGTAATTTCAGATCGAACAACCCTGTAATTTGGATTCTATGAATAAAAAAACGCATGTGTAGAAATCATCCCTTCATCGAACTAGAAATCGGCCAATAAATGTGTTTAACTGATTTTGCCTAATATTACAACAATTTTGCAGTTATTCACGTTAAGCTATACTAGCAACATTTATTCCAGGTATGCCACGAAAAAGGTCTCTGAAATGGAGCATGAACATTTAAATAGTAAGTTTTATAAGTCTTAATATTTTGGTTAGTATTCGCTTACGCCGTTGTTCGATCACAACCTGTGCGCGGCCACGGGTGGCTCGCCGCAATGCGCCGACAGCTGTCGTAAGCGAAATTTTGCACAGGCGGAGACTCGTAATGCAATATAAAAGACGGTCCGTTGCTTTTATTATTTGGAGGTCTTACAATCAATATAACTCCAAGAAAAGGAGATTTCAAGCCCATTTTTTTCAGGCAAGCTCTTAAATTACATTTTATTTGACATAATACAATAATCTCGAAACTTTTGAAATTTGGCTTGCAAAAGGTGGAAACTCCCTTTAAAAAAATAGTATACTTTGGGTTACGACTGAGAGAATCATCAGAAGCGGCAAAGAGCAGCCTCGTCGAAGGGAACAATTTTGTATATATTCTCTTAGTACTGCATATATTCTGCTTAGAGGTTCTACAAAAGGTATGATGAGTCATATCATTCAAATAGAGAAAATAATTAATTGTTATGTTGATGAGAAACAATGTCTACTATATATACAATTTTTTATAAATGTTTCTTTTTCTTTTATAGAACTTTTCAAGTAGCAGAGCTTTAACATAATTTTGTTACATAATGGAGTATTCTTGAAATGTTAATATCAATTGACGAGTTTCAAAACATTCCAACATTCCAACATTCCGAACATTTGAAACAAATTGTTTCAACATGATTGATTGAATGATTGATTGACAGATTGATTGATTGAATGATTGATTGATTGATTGATTGATTGATTGATTGATTGATTAACGGATTGATTGATTGATTGATTGATTTACTGATGGATTGATTAATTGATTTAATGATTGATCGATTGATTGATTGATTGATTAAATGATTGATTGAATGATTGATTGAATGATTGATTTATTGATTGATTTATTGATCGATTTAACACTATACAGGGTGGCCCCAAAGAACGGAACGGGGCACTTCCCAAAATATAGTACCAACATATTTATGTCCATCAGATAGGGTGTCTTTTCCAATGAAAACCGAAACCAAGAACAGTAATTTTGGTCGTGTAGTTTTTGTTTTAGGACGCTGTGAGTGGCACCATGTCAGGTGCCCATTTTCTTACATTTAGTTACATCGCACTATCTGCCCGTAATAACTTTGAACGAACATGCCCATTCTCTCGGCACACGGCTGAGTGCACACTAACAATTGCGCGCCTTGTTCAGCGCTATGAAAGGCGGTACGTGCGATGTATCAAGCACTGGCTTGGTAAAAATTGACAAAAAAGAGAACCTGACATGGTGTCACTCACAGTGCCCTAAAACAAAAACTACACGACCAAATTTACTGTTCTTGGTATCGTTTTTTGGGGGCCACCCTGTATAGATATAATTATGGCTCGCAATGCTTTTTTTGAAATAAACTATAATGCATTAAACAGACGTGTTTATTGAAACACATGTGGCTCACGGTTTTCACGGCGACTCGCAACGACTCACAACGGTTTACTAGAACGAATCGACTCTAGTTAGCCACGGTTTAACAACGAATTGGGAAGAACTGTACGGCGACTCAGAACTAATATTCGTTCTCTGTCGTTGTTCGACGAGTCAGTTCGTTTTTCTTTTCTCTTGAACTATCGCGGTAGAAAAATCGTGGCAGAAAAAAAAAAGTTGCGGTCCCATAGTGGCGATTTCTACGGTGACTAGCAACGGATTAGTATTCGTGGAGAAAATCGCTCGAGTGGTTGCGAGTCGTAATTCGTTCTTCAAACCGCTGCGCATCGCGAAGAACGCCGTGACTCGTTAGTTTGAATACAAACTTTCCACTTTTCTGTTTTCTCATTTCCAAACCTCTTTTAAATTGTTAATAATGTAGGAGAGCGTTTTCTGTGTGCTTTTAAATTAAAGGGGGGGAGGGTATAATGACACGAAAATCAATGCGGTAGTAGGCTAATCCTGCTAGTAGAATAATAACAAACATATGTGGCATAGGAAAGAGGATAGCCGGTATCCGATTCGTTGTGGTACTATTTGGGGACTATAAACAAGAGATCATGTGAAACTGTGATCGATCTATCATTACCATTGATCGATCATTGCATGTTTTGATCGATTATTTTGTAATCTGTTTTTTATGGAAGTTTTCGATTGTGTTGAAATCTTGAAGAGTTATTTGTTGCTGTAAAAATGGTTAATTGTGAGATAGAAATTGCAAATAATATATACCCACATTATAGAAAACGGTTGAGTAAGCTAAATTATGGATAACCAAATATCGAGAAAATTAAATATGTAAATAGAGTACTACTAGAGAGATGCTAATAAATGCGGTATGGTTCAGGTTCCCATTAATGAGAGGGATAGTACTTATGCAGTAAGAACTGTTTTTAAGTCTTGTAGTCAGTGCTCCATTCTAACTCTTCGCGCTAACCAGACCGATTCGAAATATGCATCTATCTCATGCATGTTGACAAGGAAATAAAGGACAGTATCAGACGTGAAGAATCATTAATCATTGAACGCGTATGTAGACAGAAAAAACTTTCACTACCACTGCATATGAAATATGGTCCCGCATTAGTTAGAAATTAATATCCCCTAATTAGTTTGATAACCCCCCCCCCCCCCCCAAAAAAAAAAAAAAAAAAAAAGAAAAAAGGAAAGCAAACTTAAACTGTCCAAAAATTCAAATACCTCCCTTACGTGCCTCAATAATTTTGAAGAAAAAAATTAAAATATTTTTTGAAGAAAATAAAAAGAAATACATAGGGTGTGCGCCCCCCCCCCCCCCCCAATCAGTCCGACCACGCTATGCCACTGGCTTATACATGGGAGTGGCAAGAACTATCACACTGACGGCTAAGCCATTTGTTGTACTACATCATTTTAGGCCGATTTTTATTTTTTTAGAGGGCCCACTGAAAGAACATTGTTGGTCAGAAATAATTTTCACAGGGCCCAATAATTTAAGCGTAATTAGTATTAGTCATTGTATATATTAAATGAATTATATACATGTATATTCATTTTTTCACGGTTTGATTTTATTTGAAAATCGCCTCGAGTTTTGTGGAGGCTTCGATCGAGCTGATTACTACGTAATTGTATAATTCTAGATTGCTTATTTATCCAATTTCATTTAAAGGCACTTGAAGTTCGAAACTTCCCTAAAATTGATACTACATGGGCAGTATTTATTTGTGGCATGAATTACTGGAAGCATGCCACAAAAATCAATCCTTGTGATTTTATTAGTTGTGGTAATATTTTGGGACGGTCGGTAAGCAATCGATCATGCGAACGTGGGATCTACGGTATCATTACCAGTGATCAATCATTACATTACGCCTTTTAAAAATATTTGTTTTACTGAAATTATTAAAAGATGGGGCATGTGCCCCTCTCCCCATTGTGCCCCGTCGACCCGTCAATATGTCATTGGAATGACTTAACACATTTCACGTTGCCAGTATACAATAAAAACAAATTATGATGATTAAACATTATAATACACTATAATTGTAGAGATAAGACGAGATTTGAGTGACTTGTTTAAATCAACAGCTGACATTGATACTTATATCACCCTCTGTACTCGGCTGGTGTGATTATAGTACATGTACAATGATATAGTCTCTGATCAAACCATATAATAGGCTCTTGATACGTATTTAGGAAACACTGAAATATTTGCACGCAATTCAAATTAATAATATTTGATAACCTTTATAAATACCGTAACTTAATATTATCAAACTGAAAGTCATATATATCTTCTGTACAGATAACATGTATGGAGATTAAGACGCCACGCTTGACATCCAGCCTGTCGAGCAGACTCGCCGATGGACTCCAGGATTTCGCTAACCTTCAGCAAGTAACCATCACAGACCCAGCAGAAGTAACTTCGCTGCCTCACCTGACTAACATCCAACGCTTGAAGTTCCCTGGTCTGCCTCGGGAGTGCGGGGACTGGGCGTGGCTACGTTCAGCTAAGAACCTGCAAGACATCGAAGTGTCAGTCAGAGGAACGGAATCATCAGAAGAGGCAGAGAGTATCCACGTCAAAGGGGGAGAAGCTACTTTCTCACACACTCTGACTCCAGTGACCATCGATGTCTTAGTAAACCTACCACTGCATATGCAGAACAAGGTAAAAACAAATTGCTACAAATCGTAACAAAAATACTTTAGAATGAGAAGTACGATATAGTGCCCAGTTGAACATTAAATTAATGGCATGCTCCTCATCATTTACAAGATGTTGATATTAACTCAACTTTATAATTGCTATATATATCGTATTCTTTACTAATTCATGATTATTGCCCAATATTATTTTGTAGACAATAAGCAATCGGTGGCTAAAGTTCATGGTGAAGCAAATTAATGTTACCTATTGATTAGAGTGTCCGCCATTTGCAAATTGTCTGAACAGTTTCCAGTAGATGACAGAGGATGACACCCACGTGTAATTTCAGATTGAACAACCCTGTAATTTGGATTCTATGAATAAAAAACGCATGTGTAGAAATCATCCCTTCATCGAACTAGAAATCGGCCAATAAATGTGTTTAACTGATTTTGCCTAATATTACAACAATTTTGCAGTTATTCACGTTAAGCTATACTAGCAACATTTATTCCAGGTATGCCACGAAAAAGGTCTCTGAAATGGAGCATGAACATTTAAATATTAAGTGTTATAAGTCTTGGTATTTTGGTTAGTATTCGCTTACGCCGTTGTTCGATCACAACCTGTGCGCGGCCACGGGTGGCTCGCCGCAATGCGCCGACAGCTGTCGTAAGCGAAAATTTGCACAGGCGGAGACTCGTAATGCAATATAAAAGACGGTCCGTTGCTTTTATTATTTGGAGGTCTTACAATCAATATAACTCCAAGAAAAGGAGATTTAAAAACCCTAATTGTTTCAGGCAAGCTCTTAAATTACATTTTATTTGACATAATACAATAATCTCGAAACTTTTGAAATTTGGCTTGCAAAAGGTGGAAACTCCCTTTAAAAAAATAGTATACTTTGGGTTACGACTGAGAGAATCATCAGAAGCGGCAAAGAGCAGCCTCGTCGAAGGGAACAATTCTACTATCACACACACTGTGACTACAATGACCATCGATGTCTTAAGTATCCTTCCACCATGTTTGAAAATTTAGGTACACATTTGCACGATCTCCAAACTATGATACTTTACTATGATTATTTTAAGTATCTTAATAGTTAAGGTGTAGATTGAATCGCATGCTTCTTATCATGCATCAGACCTTGATATATATTTTTTTTCAAATAAATTTTATTCAGAATTCTCAAATCAAATTATCAAAATATACTCCGCAAAAAAGAAACTGGACACTTGTATGAGACCAAATATTTCGTATTCATTAACAATAAAATGTATGATATTGTATATCATATTAAAGATCAAATTACCCTCTTCAATATTCGCATGAAATCCAGATGAAATCATTCATGCATGACAATTAACCACACAAAGGTCTGTTTTCAAAAATAGCAAAAATGGAACATCCACTCAACAATATAAATGTTGATAAGCATAATCTACAACGCTATATTCATGAGATGGCATTATTTTTCATTAAAACTGTGACCTTTTCTATCTTCATCTCAATAAAGAGTATAAATGAAGACAAATTATGAACGTTATAGGTGTTATTTTCATCCAAAAGTAACAAAATGGGGAATTCCATGGCAAAGCTTTATTAGTCAAAACAACAGTTTGTGCCCTTATTTCAGCATGAAAATGGTATAAATTCTTCTCAAGAATTATACCGTAGTCCAAAGATCTTCAAAACCTGAAGTCACCCTTGATCAAACATTTTGGCAGTCTTTAACATGACATTTCTGTAGGTAACTATGGTTAGAATTGCAGGAGACACATGAAATAGACAAGCTTCATGCCTGTAATACAGACCAGTATGATAATGCTCTCATAACCTGACCCTGTTTTATTGACAAATTTGTATTTCCAGAGTTTGTTCATAACAATAAAGTTGAATAATGTCATAATTTACTTGCCCCGCTCATCTTGTTTTAAGTGAAACGCTTACTAACATTTCAGTCGAATGGTGTGGTCCTCCATTGTTTTGCTATTTTTGAAAACAGACCTTGCTAGTGTTAATTGACCATGGCATTTCATGCATGAACGATTACACCTTTAAGTTATACCCTGCATGTAGAGGACTAAATTCCCTTTAATTTGATATATGATCATGTACACGTTATCGTACATTAATATGAAATATTGCAACTTATACAAGTGTCCAGTTTCTTTTTTTGCGGAGTATAGTATAAGTACATGATAAAGCATAATTGATGTGAAGGAAATCAGCAGTACACAGTACTAACAACATACACTAATATAAATGCAAGTGGCAGAAATTACCTCCAGAACAAAAAAAAAAAATATATATATATATATAACTGATCATGGTCAATATAATTGTGTTACTTAACATGCTTCAGGTGTGTTTTTGAAATTGAAATATAAATGATGAGTAAAAGACATTCCCTGAACAAATGCGCGATTGATTAAACAATATAGATATAATTATGGCTCACAGTACTTTATTTGAAATGAACTAGCAGCATCAAATATTATTGTTTATTGAAAAACATGTGGCTCAGTGGTATAGTGTCCGTCTCATGCACGGGAGGTCGTAGGTTCAAATCCCGGCCAGGTCTTCAACAATAACGCTCGGCATACAGAGAACAGGGTAGGTCAATGATAACACCAATGCTATGCAAGGCCCACTCAAGGAGTAGTAATCGTCACTGAAGTAGCCACCTTGGATAAATTAAGCGTTATTAGTATTAACAGTGGTATTTATTAAAATAAGATCAATTATGATATCTTAATTTGTTACTGTTTGTTTTTATTTGTTAATCCCCTAGTCTGTTGTGGGGGCTACGATCTACCTAATCCTGATATCTACGTAATTATGTAATTATGCAATTATAAATTGCTTATTCATGCAATTTTGTTCAAAGGCACTTGGGCATAAACACAAATACGGCAATTTATTTCCCAATGACCTTTATAATTTCTGAGTTTTGATAAATGAATAAAGCTTCCTATATTTGTGTGTTCTCATTTCTTTGTGGCTTGAACTACGGAAAAGCATGACACGAAAAATCAATTCCGTATAGTACGCTAGTCATGCTAGTATGATAATTACAAGTATATGTGGCATAGGAAGAAAGATAAGTGCGTTCCGATTAGATGTGGTCGATCATGCCAACATGGGATCGATCTATCATTACCATTGATCGATCAATACATGTTGTGACCGATTATGTTGTAATGTGTTTTTTAAGCTATGTTTTGCTAATTTACGCTTAGATAAATCGCAAATTCTACAAATATACCCACATGATGGGAATCGGTTGAGTATTAGGCAAGCTAAATTTAAAGGAACCAAATTTAGAAAACAAAATGAATGTATCATTACTGCTAGGGACATAGAAATAATGCAGTATGATTCCCTGTTCTCACAAGTAGCGAGATAGATAGTTGCATATTTATGCAGAAGGAGCTGTGTTTGGGTATTGTGGTCAGTACTCCATAGCTACTCGCACTAACCAAACCGGGTTCGAACCCAA
>JBAMJV010010490.1:77500-84382 GCA_037951105.1 Echinarachnius parma | reverse complement strand
CACTTAATCTTTGGACTATTACCAATAACACAATTTGCGCTAAAAATTTATTTGTGTATTTATTCATTCATAGATATTAATTCAGGATTATATGACCAGCAATGGTGCTGTTTTTTCACCAAGGTCCTGATATAACAGCATCCAGGGGCGTACCCTAAGTGGCGTAGCTACGGGGGGCACCGGGGGCATGTGCCCTCCCAATAATTTGGAGAAAAAAAACAATAGAAAACATAAAGGGACGTTTTTTGAAAAAACAAAGAAATACATAAGGTGTGCCTTTTGCGTGCCCCCCAATCAGTCCGACCACGCTACGCCACTGGATACCCATCATCATGACCTCTTTCCAATTTAGTGATGCAAAGGACATTGGCCTAGCTGATGTGGTTCCAAATATAACCCTACCAGGGCGATCATAGGTCAATCTAGCGGGCATCCGTCCGTGGCGCGTGGATCTCCTCGTCATTGGACCATTCTCAACGGTGGGATCGGTGTCCGTCGAAAATTTTCGAAGCCGAGACCGAGTACCTTCAACATTTTTTAAACCGAGACCAGGAGCAGTCAAAAATTGTCGAGGCCGAGGATATACACATATGTACAAATATAACAAATATAAAATATAACCACCGTTTACGCGACTTTCGAGCAGAGGCTTGGTCGCAGACTCGAAAATTTGGGAATGATCTCGGTCTTGGCTTCGCAATTTTTTGACGGACAAAATCATATCAGTTTAAGTCGTAATAAAACGACAAGTTTAATACAAACATATCGCTATTATTTGCCTTATTTTGTCACAGTATATAAGCAGATAAGAGAGAATATTTATGTTGATTGAACTTACCTTATAACGCTATCATGTCAGTGATAAACAAATTCGGAACGCATTCCTGTTTCAGTTGGAAAATGTATATTGGCAAAAGATCATTTCAGGTTTCTCCAGTTTACCAGTTCATTTCAATAACAATACACGACAGTTTGTTCCAATATACATCGGTTAATTGCTTCTATCAACGTGGGTTCGTCTAATATGATCTAGTACAGAGCAATCAATGTCAGTTCGTTCCAATATAAATTAGTTCATTTCAGTCAATGCCAGTTCGTTTCGATATCATTTAGTTCGTTTCATTAAACTTGATGAATGCCAGTTTGTTCCAAGAACAAAATGGGAACAATATTTGTATGAATGCCAGTTCGTTGTTTTATAGATCAGTTATTTCAATCGATGTCAGTTCGTTCGAATATAATCAGTTAATTTCAATTTAAGTCAATTTGCAATACAATTGAGTTATTTTCAATCAATGCAGTTCCTTCCAATATAAATCAGTTACTTTCAATCTATGTCAGTTGTTTCAACATATCAAATGTTATCCAATTAACATCAAATCAATCTGGTGAATCCAAGATAATCGCTGGGTGATTTTTCTTGGTATAAACAATAATTGCTGGCCTTACCTATCAATACGCATATTAGCTCGGTTTAATAGAAATGTCATAATTTCAATACAAATTGAGATCAGTTCATATCCGTGTTGTCACTTAATTCCGACATGAATTCCTCTTCCCCATTAATATCAGATGAACAGGGTACAGCATACAGTTCAGTTAGTATCCAAGAGCTCCACTATTTGTCACGGCTGTGATTGTGTTTTTTATAACCGATCCAAAACAAATCATTGTGTTAATTTACCTACTACGGGATTTCAAATCAAACTTCAGATCATCAGATGACGAACTTATGTGCGCAGTATGTAGCCAAACAAGGAGGCAACACACATATCCTATCCACACATATGCGCACGCACTCATGTTTCATGAATATTCATAGTTTTGTTATACGCCCCCGACTAACAAAAATGTTTTGGATCTTTCGTCATAGTGCAAAACATTTGTAAAGCTGGGCAGAAACAAACAAAAAATCGGACCACCTTTTAATTGTCTCACTCCAGGGGTAGTACAGTTTTGGTAAGGCTGAACTTTAGTAACTAAAACCTACACAGTAAACATGACAAACTAATATTTATAACCCCACTATGCTCGAAAGGTATACAAAAATACAAACGACTAAGTGGAAAGCATGTTATTATTCAAAAAGCGCCATAAAAACCCAAGAGGGAGCCCTCTAATAAGGCATTGGTTTCAAACATTTTTTCATACAAAATTATGCATGTGATGTTATGTTGAAATAATTATTAAAAAGAGAGATCATCAACAACTATTTAAAAACCGCTTTTGAACAATTTTAAAAAGTGTAAGCTTTTTTTTTCTTTTTCAAAAAGCCATCGTATTTATTTGGGCCCAAATAAATACGATCGGATATTTTTATTGATATTTCAGCCATTTCTGAACCGATTCTGACCAAATAAAGTTTATTCTGCCATTAAAATTGCATTCGCTACTCAGTTTTTTATTACCTCACGAACACAATGTTATGCAGCGCCCTCTCTTCAAAAGCTGAACTACCCCTTTAAGACGTTTAAAATAAGTCTGTATAATAATCAGTAATGAATCATGTGGGAGAGGGGAGAATTGATTCTTGTTTCGAAACTGTGTGTTTGTTTCTGCAAATACATGTATGACCTTACACCCTTATATAGATCTGAGATACAGTAGTAAGTGTCACTTATATCTTTATGATGTCAGTTTTGCGTGGGAACAAAGATATATAAATTTGCGGTAACCATAATAATCTTCTTTGCGTGCCCGACCAGTGTCACGCGATGTTGATTACTGCATATCCACATAATTACTAGGTGTGTTCCCTACAGGCAGAATAAACTATTCCAGTTCAAACAACTGAAATATCAATATTTGAGCTCTTTTTATTGGGGCACACTGGGCTAGTCGTAACAAATATTAAAATACATATTGCTTTATATCTCGTGACAGTTCGAACTTTCAACCAATTCGTCACGCCATATAGCAAGTAAAGTGAAATCTATACCCACTTAATCTTTACGCTAAAAGCATAATTAATTGATAATATAGCATAGTACAAATAACATAAATAATAACACTATTTGCGCAATTTGTGACCCCCTCCCCCACACCCACACACACACACACACACATGTCCGCAATAAAAGTGGTACATGTAGCTAGTATTATATCTTAAAGGGTACCACCACCCAAAAATAATATTCTTATTATAAAAAAGTAACATCTTTAGGATTCCATTCCATCAACAAGTTCACAAAAATATGTCTTCAGAAACAAATATATAATTGGAAAACGCATCACCATTCTAAAGCATGCGTTCATGCGGTCTGAATTTTGCGAATAATACTGTGTGCGGAGCAAACGAATCGCCCGGGATTATATTGCCTACAAACGTACGCGTGAATAGCATTGGTGCACTCGCAAATGTTTGGCCCGTATGGAACCAGGAAATAGTAGTGGTTCCGTAATCAGTGGAAATTAATTGCTTTGTTTATGAATGACACAACCCTTTGGAAAATGTTGTGTATCTATTTGATATCACAAAACGGTACCAAAACATATAATACTGTGTTGTTCTTTGCCTGGTGGTCCCCTTTAAATTTATCAATACGTATTATTATAGCTGAGCATATTTCAATTCTCATGTGACTTATTGCTCTAAAACCTCATTTCAAAAGCTCCGAATTTCAAAATATAACCTAGCGTAGGAGTAGTTACCACTCACTACATCCCATCGGAGTTGCCCCCACCCAGCCCCCCCCCCCCCCCCCCCCCCCCACTACACACACACACAAACACACACATTCGGATCGATACACACTAACAAGTTGTGCTCGTTATTCCACTGTCAATGTCAAACGTCGTAAAGGGGCCGTCACAAATCACAAACGGAGCCCGCCCGACTTCTCTGCGAGCTCAAAAGGGCATTTTCGCCAGGACTACGACCGGTGTTCGCGCGAATACTGCGGGCTCCGCCCGGTTTTTCAGGGTTCGGCCGACGTCCGCAGGGTACCGAAACCTGCTCCCAAATCAGCGATTTTTAATCGCCGAATTTTGAGGTCGCAGAGCTCGTAAACAGGTCGGTCGTAGATCGCCCGTAGATCGCTCGGGCATCGGCAAACATTCGGTCGATATTCGGGCGACAATCCGAAAACTTTAGACCATTTTAGGCTTTAAAATTCGGACGGACACGGCAGAGCTGCGCGACCGCCGCACGGCCTCCTTGCGATACTTGACCGACCTACTCCCGTATCCCGCGCGACTTGTACAAAGTCGGACGTGCTTCGAGCGCGATCCGTGCTGGTGCCGGGCTGCCGTCGGGCGGCCGTCGGGAAGCCGTCGGGCGGCTTCTACTGGCCCCGGTCGATTTATAACCACTTATGTTCAACGGGCGCCTCCCGAGCCCCGTCCAATATGTGACAGCGTAGATGTCAAGCGAAAAATACGCTCGACTCCCTGGCGGATTTAAAATTCGGCGACTCTCGGACGATCTACAAATTCGGCCGGAGTCCGTTTGATTTGTGACGCAGGCATTATGGAGTGGTCACACGGACTTGCGACGACCTGCAACAGCTTGCGATTTGGTCACGTGCACATATGAAAGGCGGATTTTGCCAAAGTCTGTAATACGTCACCGCGAAGATACAAATTCACTGCAGATATACAATATAAACACTCACAAAATGTTCCGCAATTCAAGGATGAGCGTTAATATCTCTCTGCTCTTATATTGATATGGTCTTGATGCACAAATTATGGAATACTACTACTGCTACTACTATTACTACTCCTAATAATAATAATAATTATAATAGTAATATTGATAATTCTAACAATAAATATAATTTAATAATAATTAATAATAATAGTAGTTGGTATTTATACAGGGTGGCCCAGAAATAACGGAACGGGGCGCTTGCTATAATGAAGACACATGATGCCCGTCATAGCAACTAGTAACGTTCAATGCGTGCGCCATTGTTAGTACCCTTTCTTCTCTATACACAGCTGAACGCACACTCACAATGGCGCACGGTTGATCGTTACTCGATGCAGTATGGCGGGCATCATGAGTCTTTAGTATGGCAAGTACCCCGTTCCGTTATTTGTGGGCCACCCTGTATAGCGCCTATAGCCTCTAAGCGTCAGACCCGCATTGTACACAATCATCTACTCCCCGAGGAGCATGTTAGCGGTGGGCTACCCTATTGGTGCACCAAGAATATGAAATTAGCCTGAGTATGGAGCCATATCGACAAATGTTGCAAAATATAAACATAGGACGTGGTGCAAGCTTTTGGCTTTTAGCTCATACATTCCCCGTGTTCACACACAACATTTTCAGCCCTTAATCATGACTAAAGAATCAGCAGCTGACTATAGAATCAGCTTCTCATTACAAATTCCTATGGCAAGCCCTTTGTGTAAAAACTAGATAAACTATGTTTTTCTCAGATACACTCAGTTTTTCTCAGATACACTCAGTTTTTCTCAGATAAACTCAGTTAATCTCCAGATAAACACAGTTTATCAGAAAACTCAGTTTATCAGTTGATAAACTGAGTTCATCAGTTGATAAACTGAGTTTGTCTGATAATTTGTTTATATGGCAAGCCCTTTGCGTAACAACTAGATAAACCCTGTTTTCTCAGATAAACTCAGTTTATCACCAGATAGACAGAGTCTATCAACTGATAAACTGAGTTTTTCTGATAAACTGTGTTTATCTGGAGATAAACTGAGTTTATCTGAGAAAAACTGAGTTATCTGAGAAAACAGAGTGTATCTAGTTTTTACACAAAGGGCTTGCCATTAGTCATGATTCTTTAGTCATGATTAAAGGGATGAAAATTTGTTGTTTGTGAACACGCTGCCTGACCCCCAATGCTCCAAATATAAATTACCGCGGTAAACAAGGTAGAAAAACAACAACAACAATAAGGAGATGAAGGAGAATCTTGGGCCCAAGAGCGCAAAATCCGAGACCCCCCCCCCCCCTCCCCCCCCCCCCCCCCTTCGTTGTCATGTGGATGCCGATCCCAATGCATCGTTGCCATGGATACAATTTCAATAGGTCACCGCAATTACCGCATGCTATGAGACTTGCCTGAAGTATTCAGGATTAAGTATTGTCTACCAAACCATGAATATTTGCTATGGATACAATTTCAATAGGACAATAGGGTGAGCTGCAGCCACCGCAATAACCGCAATCACCGCATGCTCTCTCTCTCTCTTCTATTGTTTTGATCGCAACGGATTTTGAACTGATTTTGTGATGTCCAAAACCTTGCGATGGGACACTCGATGGGAACCTGCCGTCGCAAGAGGACACACGCCGCATGCGTTCCACGTGACTGGTCGTGCTATTGTTTGATCAACAACCCAAAACCGGGCTTATAATTCTTATTAAGCACGATACATCACATGTAAGCTTTATTTTAGCCGAAATGTAATCCACAAAATCTATGTATGGCTATAATTGGGAATTAGACCGAATTTATTGCGATATTTGCATTCTGTTGCAACGTCTAGTTATTTCGAACATGATCGGCCCTTCATAAGTTTTATTGTCTTGTTGCAGGCTGTTGCAGATCGTCGCAAGTGTCGTGTGACCACTCCATAATGTGTTTCATAGTGATTTTCGTTGTGATGACACACTGGCCACGTGCATGCCTATTCCCAATACAGTAAATCACAAGATCAAGTTAATATGGTATACTGTTTCAGGATACCAGAGTACATTTGAGCTTTGTAAAATGAATAAAAACATATTCTATTGTTTTAGTCTTTGTTGATAAGGTTAATCAAAAATACACAATTCAATTTGAATGATTCTATTTGAATGTTTCCCATTATATCAACAACAAAGCCGATCTCATCTCACTGTGCCCTATCATGAGAAGCACCACATATCATGTGTATCACTAACATAATCTGAGTTCTTAC
>JBAMJV010010490.1:0-72500 GCA_037951105.1 Echinarachnius parma | reverse complement strand
TCAGCTACTTGATCAATGAACCACCAAAACAAGCAACCAGTTAGTCAATTAATCAATCAATATAAATAGATCAGCTAATTAATCAATTAAATAAAACAATCAACTACATGTAATCAATCGATCAATCAATCAATCAATGCATTAATCAATCAATCAATCAATGCATCAATCAATCAATCTCTTAACCAATCAATCAATCAATCAATCAATCAATCAGTCAATCAATCAATCAATCAATCAATCAATCAATCAATCAATCAATCAATCAATCAATCAATGCATTAATCAATGCATCAGTCAATCAATCTCTTAACCAATCAATCAATCAATCAATCAATCAATCGATCAATCGATCAAATGATCAATCAATGTATCAATTGATCAATCCATCAATCAATGCATTATTAAATTAATCAATCAATCATTTCTCTCTCTTTGACTAGTTCTCACTGAGTGTAATGCGACAAGATGCAGCTGATCTCCAAGCCCTGATGCCTGAGAAGATCAAGGCAGACATGAGTAAGGAGATAGTCTCCCCTATGCCTGGCAAGCTCCATGCTCTGCATATAGAAGTTGGTCAGACGGTGAGTGGATCAGTAAAGTAAATCCATTAAGACATCTCTGTAGTAGAAGCCATGTAGCTGCACAACAGCCTGTATGCATTATTATTATCATCATCATTATTATTATTATTATTATTAGCTTATTCAGTGGATTAAGGCGAATATGCGTGCTATAAAACAGCACATATGGGGGAAATCGTCGTAAAGGGGAAACATACGTTTCCCCCTAACGTTTCAGCCACTGTTTTAAAGCCTTTCCCGCTAGTTTTATCACGTGCAACTTTGTTTGCTATAAAACAACACCTTAGCCTAATTAGGGCGAAATATGAGTCCATTATACCATAGCCACCATTTCAACAGAGGGAGACATTCACTTGACAAAATGATGCTATTATGTATTGCATGCTTTAAAGCTGCATCTTGGGGAGAAACAGGGTTTTTCAATGATATTTTCTTAATTTGGGATTAGGTTTAGGGGTGCTGCTATCAAGTCCCATCAGGGGCAGGTATCATATTTAAACAAATTTGAAACTTCTTCAGATGAACAAGGTGGTTGTGCATCAACTAGTCTCACCATTCACGCATATTGTCTTAATTTAGCAAATTTCTTAAATTCCCCCCAAGGTTGACTTTTAAAGCAATTTCCCCTAAGGCTGGTTTATTATTATCATATTATTATTTTTATTATCATTATCATCGTCGTCATCAATCATCATCATCACCATCATTTGTGTTATTGTTGGAGAGGGCCAGGAGATCTGTGTAGTAGAAGCCATGAAGATGCACAGCAGCCTGTGTGCATCATTAGTATCATTATTATATTATTATTATTATCATAATTATTACCATCATTTGTGTTATTATTATCATAATATGCAGGTTGGAGAGGGCCAGGAGATCTGTGTAGTAGAAGCCATGAAGATGCACAACAGCCTGTATGCATCAGCAGATGGAAAGGTAAGCCCATGGATGTTTGCAGGGCTCAAAATTCACACAGGGCCCCTGGCCCAGGTCCACTAGAAATTAGCTTTGGGCCAGCTAAAAGTGACCGGCTATAGCAAAACCTGGCACTTGTCTGTAAAAATAAAAATGCAGATTTTCATATCATTAGAAAGACCTCACCACAAGCTTTCATTTGATGCCTTGTTCTAACTTATTGGTCAATAATTGGTGAAGATATGATTGTTTAAATTTTACAATCATGGGTCTTTTACACACATTGAGTGAACTTAAAATTACCATTTCTTTAATACATGAATTACCGACAAGTGCCTGGTTTTGCTATAGTCGATCACAAATGTCATTAATGCAAATTCTACTTACACAAATGTATTTCTGTGTGTGGGGCTACCAAATTCAGGTTTCAGGCCACTAGAAATTACTCTCTCGACTGACCCTTCAGGCAAAAATGTTTATTTGGCCATTTTTATTTCTAGGGCAGGGCTTCTACTGGACCTAGAATACCTAGGCATGCCCATTCTCTCGACACACAGCTGAATGCACACTAACAATAGCGCGCGCATTGCTCGTTGTTCAATGCTATGACAGGCAGTAAGTGCGATTTATCAGGCACTGACTTGGTAAAAATTTAGAAAAATGGGAGCCTGACATGGTGTCACTCAGAGTGCCTAAAACAAAAAATACACGACCAAAATTACTGTTCTTGGTATCGTTTTTCATTGGAAAAGATACCCTATCCGATGGACATAATTATGTTGTTACTATATTTTGGGAAGTGCCCAGTTCCGTTTG
Organism: Echinarachnius parma; assembly: GCA_037951105.1. NCBI lineage: Eukaryota > Metazoa > Echinodermata > Echinoidea > Clypeasteroida > Echinarachniidae > Echinarachnius > Echinarachnius parma. The sequence continues at coordinate 70,185 of JBAMJV010010490.1, read as the reverse complement.
GTTTGGGGCCACCCTGTATATATAAACTCAAGAAGGTTAATGTCACATTGCTTTAGAATTAAACAAAAGGGTTTTCAAGAATGATGCGTAATTCTCACCACTTCTTTTGACTCTGTGATCTTAAATAGGAAATATCTTTCATAATGATAATAATAATAATGATAATAACTACAAACATTTATATAGTGCAGCTACTATACATACATTACTCTACTGCACTTAGATTATTATTATTATTTCCCGTGGTCATCAGGTATATTTCAAACCGACACACTGATATTGTGTACTTTCTCAACTCCCAGGGGAGCATACATTGTAAATGTTTGATCAGCAATTGTCTCTCCCTCTCTTTCTGTCATGTGAAAGCGATCTATTTTGCAGAGGGTGATAGTATAGCACAGGATAATCTGATAGTGGAGCTAGAATAACAAAAACCAACCAACCAATTCTTGTGCTGCATTTACAGATTGTTGCGGATAATAATAATATTCTTGATATCACAATTGATAATCATCTTTAAGAGCCTTACAACGTTTAAAATGTTCTCTGACTTTATTGTTTGTAATGATGTCATTCCACTTGGGTTACTGTGTAGGACCATTCGTAGGCATTTTTAGTCAAAACCATCCATTTTCTTTATATGAGTATTTTCCAAATTCCATGGTTCACAGCCACACAGAAGGGTTCGACAGCACATTTGTCATGACTTGTGAACAAAATTGATATTGATCAACATTTCTCTTTCTCTCTCTCTCAGGTGAAAGCGATCCATTTTGCCGAGGGTGACAGTATAGCAGAGGACGATCTCATAGTGGAGCTAGAATAACCCAAACCAAAACCAACCAACAACTTTTTGTGCTGCATTCTAAACCATCTGAGGTTTTATTTGACTTGAACTATTTTGTACTTGTCAAAAATGTTGAGATGGAACAAAACTTAAATCTGAGATGGAACAATAAAATTATGTTACCAGATATATTTAAATTTCAGCAGTTTGACAACATTTTGTTGCAATTGCTATTTTATGAGATGAAATGTCCAGGTGCATAATTGAAAGGTAGCCGAACAATAGCCAAACATAAGTCCTAAATTGGTTAAATAAAGAAATACAGAACTTAGTCTGAGGTATCTCAGACACTATTTGTATCAAAGGTCTGGACTGGGGCAGCTTAACCCTGTGTCTATGGGAACTCGGTGTGCTGTGTATAAAGTCTATGGGGATTTCAGAAACTCAAAGGAAACTTGTTAACCCCTTGTCTATGGGAACCGGGTGGGCTGTGTATAAAGTCTATGGGGATTACAGAAACTCGAAGGGAATGGGTTAAAATGTATTGACACGCTGCCAAGGGGTACCTGGAGAGCCATGTATGAACACAGTAGGAAGATGTGATTACTAGGAGCAGTCGGGTTAATGTGTAACATCCACATGTCATGGGAGAGAGAGTGAGAAGGGTGTTAAGTCTTGTGCTTAATTTATAGATCCAGCATCATACCCCCGATCAGACCTTTGGAGAAAAAAGATGAAGTTTGTGATGATGTATGCTTTATCAAATAATACTTGTAAACCAAAGAAAGGTTGTACCTCAGAACTATCAACAATGGAATCGACAATGGAATACAAACGTGTAACGGCCATTGTCTACTCCTACCAATGTATCTAGTATTTTCTTCTAGATGAGAATCTTCCAATAATTTGCAAATATCGTGGGCATTACGAAGGGAACAAGATTTGTCACAGAAAATTTTGCAGATTTAGATTATATTTTCATCATGTTTTATTTCTATGTATTTATTTTTTATATAGGTATTTTGGGTTTTAATTTGATTATATTTGGTGGGTACAAGGTTACTGTATCTCTTTGTAATAATTTGGTTTGCAAAAAGACAATATTGCATGTTCGAAAGGTGTAAGATCTTCATTATTTGGGTTTTGTTATGAAAGAGTTCAGTAAGACTCAACAAACTTATATTTGTGGCACTGAATTTTAACTATTTGTGAATATGGGTGACTAGACTGACTACAATAAATTATACTCTGATAGAAGTGTCCCTGGTTGTTAGATTAAACAGAAAGTTTGAATGCTGAATGATATTGTGAGGTATAAGAGAGATTACTTGTTACTTCATGTACTTTTGTTAAATGTTTGCAATACCTGCCAATCAATAGCGAATTACTACCAATTCACTGTGGTTACCGCAATTGTAATTTTTCAAATAAAAAGGAAACTGACCAGAAATACATTGAATAAAGGAAATTAACAAAGAAAAATGGGCTTCACTGTGAATCAAACCTAAGACCTACAGATTTAGAACACAGGCCTAGCAATCCAAAGGTCTTGAGGTTCGATGGCAAGCCCATTTTTCTTTGCTTATTTAATTCATTTGTCAACTTTGTCAGTTTTGTGATGGGAGATTTTAGACTCTCACCTTAATATCAGACAATTCTAAGGCGATAAATGTTGTTAAAATGTATATGTTTAATTTTGCTAGAATTTGTATTCATCAAAAGGGTATTTGTTATATTATCGTTTGTTGATCAAATTTTACTACAATGGAATTTGAAAGGACTCCACGTGAGGTGGCAGTTCGTATTTTTGTAATCAAAATTTTATTTGGTAATACTTTTCACATAAGGGAAAGTTGCCAGAATTGGTCACTTTTCAGAATCTACCATATCCCAAGTCACTACACTTTTCATTTTGGGGCAGAAATTTTGTTCAATATTTGCAATTTTCTGGATAATAGATGGATAGAAGATTTTGCGCCTTGTTTAAAAAAAAAATGTCAACTCTATCATACATATTGATTGCTTCACTCATTTTTTATTATCGGCCCTGTATTAGAACTTTCATTTACTGAAATATGACACTTTTTAAAAGTAATTTCATGAGGAAATTGGCTGATGTACAAGTTACGGTTGTAAACAATTTATCTGTTTCTTTTTTTAGATTTAAAAATTCAAAGAAAATAATGAATGATCCAGCGCAATAATTTTACTTTCAATCCTGGACAAAATTTGGTGTGTTTGTGCATCTTGAGACCTAAGAATACAGAGCCAACTCGACCCCATCTGACTGTTTTTTGGGTTGGATCAGCACAGCGTCCATTGCTTCAAGACTCAGATTCAACCTCTTGAATCAACTCGGGACTGATCATGCCCACCTCTAGGCCGAGAGAAAAGCAGTTGGATTGGGTAGAGTCGGCTCTGTATGCATTGGGCTTAAAAAATAATACTTTTTGTCAAAGGATGTAATGCCATGTTTGTATAATTATGTCTGAAGGAATATGGAAGTATTATTTAGGGATATTTTGAAGCATTTCATGAAATGATATGACATTCACGATGCTCAAACAGGGTAGCGTATGTGTGCATAGTGAATTGAGTCTAATCGATGATGGTGTATTGATGTACATGTAAAATGTATTCTATGGAAGATATAATTATTGACTAATAAAATGGAGGGATACCTCCAGTATAAAGATCAAAACAGTTTTTTATATTTGTGTATAATGTAGATTGTGTTTTATATCGCATGTAATTATTGTTATAAAACCTGTCAAAGTGGCCAGCTGTCTATATCAGTCAACCTGCCTATAGTGGCCAGCAAAGTGTTCTCGTCACAGACACAGACACACACACACACACACACACGCGCGCGCACGCACACACATACACACACACACACATCATGCCAAATGTCTATATAGAATACACAGGCAAGCATAATACACAAACAACACAAATTATAATATTTGTAGAGAATATACAATATACAAGCTTTATTAATACCCTCACTGCAAAGAATTTAGTCCATGGTGTTTGTACATGTCTGCAACCAAACATGATTATATCACATTAACTAATACAATACCACAATATGCAATCATTTATTTCAACTAAAATTAATGACACAAATCAGCTGAAATATTTGGCATGCATAATTTAGTTCAGATTTTCTACCATTACCATTATTAATTTGATATTGTGGATGTTGCATAAGTTGTATTTAGTGATTTAAATATTGCATTACTTGACTTTAATTTATAATCCTTGTCGTTATTTACTTTGTAAAAACAGGTTATTCCGCTTTAAGATGTCATTGTATTACATAATTTTGTAAGTGGTAATGGGTAAAATTGGGGTGAATGAAATGCTGCAAATGAGGTCAAAGAATTGTAATAGGGAGGTTTTTGTATACTTTAGCATTTACATGAATGTATATCACATCAGGTTCATATATTTCCAATATATTACGAAAATAGATAACTGAATGACACTGAATGAGGCAAAAGGATCATCAAATGATCTTTTGCAAAGTGATGATATGTATCTACAGAGTTGTGAAAAATACTACAGCACATGATAATTGTATCAAAACACTTAGATAGTTTGATGATTTTTACAAAGTGATCATAAGGTATCTAAAGAATATGTACGGTAATATTGTACTAAAATGTATATCTACGAATTTTGAAGAACTCTGCAGTTTTGTATTAAGGGCAAAACGATCACCATGATGATCTGTAAAAGGTGTGATGTATAATGTAATTAGTGTTGTGATAAAAACACTACAGTACAGTATTGTATCAAAACTATACAATATTATCAAATCATACTACTGCATTAAATGCAAAAATATTACCAGATGATCTTTAACGAGTGATAATATATCAATATTTAGGGTTGTGAAAGCAATCACTTTAGTACAGTTTTGTATCAAACCTAAAAGATTATCATAAGCCCGTATGAAGTATTGTATTATGCCTTTAAAAGAATATATGTATGATTTTTAAAGAACACTGCAGTCTTGCATAACGAGGCAGCTAAATCAATATACACGATTGTATAACATCCCTTTACCTCATTATTATGATGTAATATTTATATTCATCATCTCGTCATATAAACAAAAGACAAAAGCAAACAAATGGAATATACTTAATGAATAAACACAATACAATAATATGTATACACTTACACATTTGGCATACAAACAAATAGAAATCTGTATAACTACGAGAAAATATTTGCGGCCATTTAAAGATTACAAACATGTATAAAGTGATTCTGCTGTACATTATACTTTGGTTATACCGTGGAGTACCAAGTATTATCACATTCGGAATACAGAAAAAAAGAAAAATAGAACCACTAAAAGGTAATGTATTGTACATTGATATTTGAAACATCTGATATTTGTATGTGCATTGTATAAACTACATCACCCCAATAACCCCATAAACATAGTCAATACATGGTATCAAACAGTTTGTAATCCCTTTCTCAAATCAACATATCATATAAGGCATCTCAATTAGAATAATTATGCACAATTCAACAGACGACAAAATGAGAAATATGAATAACTAATGTATATACATTGCAAGATTACTACACGCATACTGAATGCACTATATTCTGCTATTTTGCGTATTCTTTGTACAGCAATCGAGTTACAGAGTATCGTTTAACAGAAGCTGATTATATAAGGTCAGCAGTTCAATGATCTGATGATCTGATGTTATATAGAATAAATCAACAGTAAAAGTAAACTTTGGGTATCTGTTTCTCAAATCAATTTGATGCAAGGTCCTGTCCACTTAACACATTTGGTATACTACAGTGGATGTATATATGAAGAGTATGATGATCTTTTATAAATTAATAAGCTTTCTACGGAACATGTATGGTAATATTTTATTAAAATGTATATCTACGATTTTGAAAGAACACTGCAGTCTTGCATCAGAGGCAAATCGATCACCATATATATAGGATGATCTTTAAAACGTCACTGATAATGTATAATATTCAGGATTGTGAGAACAAACACTACTAGCACAGTATCGTATCAAAACTTTATAAGATCATCGAATCGTATTAAATGAAAAAATATTACCAGATGATGATCTTTTAAAAGGGATAATGTATTAATATTTTTGGTTGTAAAAACAAACACTACAGTAGGCTTACAGTTTTGTACCAAAACTGTAAAAGATTATCATAAGTTCGTATGATTAAGTATTGTATTATGTATTTAACAGAGTAAATGTATTTATTTATGAGTTTTACAGAAAACTGCCTTCTTGTATAACGAGGCAGCTAAATCAATACAGCTACACGATTGTATAACATCCCATTTTATATATAAATATGTATGTCTCCGAGTCAATACCCCCGGGGGGGGGGGGGTCTGTCCTCATAGAAAGGGGGGTATCATGCGTGACCAAGGACTTGCCAAAAGCACCCTAAACGAGTATTTGCGTGGTGCAAAAAATACACCCTAAGTAAGTATGATTATCGGTAATTTGATACCCTAAGCAAGTAATCATTTTTTTGTAAACCCTAAGCAAGTATTGTTGATACCCTAAGCAAGTAATCCATTTTTGTGTAAACCACTAAGCAAGTTATGACTATTTTTGATACCCTAAGCAAGTAATTAATTTTTTGTAAACCCCTAAGCAAGTCATAACTATATTTGATACCCTGAGCAAGTAATCTTTTTTTGTAAACCCCTATTAAAAGCAAGTGATAACTATTTTTGATACCCTAAGCAAGTAAGCTGAGTTTTTGAGACCCTAAACGAGTAATTCATCTTTTTGAGACCCTAAACGAGTAATTCATCAGCCTAAAAAAGATACCCTTTTTCCTGATTTTGGGTGATTTTGAGACCCTATTCGAGATACTCGAGTATCTCGCCTGATCGTAAAAAAAACACCCTAATTACTCGTTTTCTTGGTCACGCATGATACCCCCCTTTCAATGAGGACAGACCCCCCCCCCCCCCCCCCCCCCCCCTCCGGGTCAATACCACATTATTAGAATGTAATGTTTATATTCATCACGTCATAGAAAACCATATAAGCCAAAGACGATAGCAAAATAATGGAATATATTTTTTAAATAAACACAATACAAGGATCTCTACACTTACACATTTGGCATACATATACGAATATAAATCTGTATACCTATACAAGAAAATGTTTGCCCATTTGCAGTTTTTAAGTGATTATGCTGGACATTGTACATTGGGTATTAAATACCAAGCATTATCACATTTGGCATACATAAAACAGAAACATGTTACCACTATAAGGTAATGTACAGTCAGTAGTGTACAGTGCAAGATTGCAAACACATCCTATGACATTTGTATGTGCATTGTATATTCTTAAGCGAGCCACAGTTATCGCCTCGGTAACCCCATGAACATAGTGACTCAATAAATGCTCTCGGGAATAACCCAGGTAGCAAACAAACGTTGGTCCATCGTTGGACCAACGCTGGCCATTTTTTTTACAACGTTGCTCCAACGTTGACTAGCAACGTTGGACCATCGATGCTTGCGTACGCCCAAGCGACGATGCTACAACGTGTTGGACCAACGTTGGTATCCAACCAGATTTCAACTTCCAAGGAGTTGCGAAAATCCAACGTTAATCCAACGTTGGTATCCAACCAGATTTCAACTTCCAAGGAGTTGCGAGAATCCAACGTTAATCCAACGTTGGACCAACGTTGGTATATCCAACCAGATTTCAACTTCCAAGGAGTTGCGAGAATCCAACGTTAATCCAACGTTGGACCAACGTTGGTATCCAACCAGATTTCAACTTCCAAGGAGTTGCGAGAATCCAACGTTAATCCAACGTTGGACCAACGTTGGTATCCAACCAGATTTCAACTTCCAAGGAGTTGCGAGAATCCAACGTTAATCCAACGTTGGTATCCAACCAGATTTCAACTTCCAAGGAGTTGCGAGAACCCAACGTTAATCCAACGTTGGACCAACGTTGGTATATCCAACCAGATTTCAACTTCCAAGGAGTTGCGAGAATCCAACGTTAATCCAACGTTGGACCAACGTTGGTATCCAACCAGATTTCAACTTCCAAGGAGTTGCGAGAATCCAACGTTAATCCAACGTTGGACCAACGTTGGTATCCAACCAGATTTCAACTTCCAAGGAGTTGCGAGAATCCAACGTTAATCCAACGTTGGACCAACGTTGGTATCCAACCAGATTTCAACTTCCAAGGAGTTGCGAGAATCCAACGTTAATCCAACGTTGGACCAACGTTGGTATCCAACCAGATTTCAACTTCCAAGGAGTTGCGAGAATCCAACGTTAATCCAACGTTGGACCAACGTTGGTATCCAACCAGATTTCAACTTCCAAGGAGTTGCGAGAATCCAACGTTAATCCAACGTTGGTCCAACGTTGGTTTGCTACCTGGGAATGTTCAACTTCAAAGAGTATAATTCGAAGATGGAAGCAAACATTTTGTAATCCCGTTCTCAAATCAACATAAACTTATGCAGAATTCCACATACGAACAAACAAAAGTAAAAATAACTATTATGATATAATTGCAATATTACATGTAAACTGGGTTCCAAAAGAAACTTATCACGTCCGACGCTCACTAAAATCTATAGCATCAAATTGAATTAAATTTAGACACAGATAAGCTATCACTCTCATAATGAAGCATATCTTAAAAATTAAAAGTTTCCTTTTGCCAAAAAGGAGAAAATGTGATTGAATAACTATATGTCACTTTTAAAAAATCACATAAACTGCTCGCTGCGAACCTCCACGAAAGGCGGTCTATTCAGAACTTTCAATAGCTATTCATTCAACTTCAAAGCGGGTTATGTAACCACTAGACTGGCTATTGTCCGTACCGAGCTCTGTGCCCGAAAGGCAAGCAGTTTCTGTGATTTTTGAAAAATTACCTCTTGCGATTTCACCTTATTTTATTCTTTGTTAACTAAAAGCAAACAATTTTTTTTAGATGAGCTTGCTAAGGGATTATGTAGCTAGTCTATTCCCAATTATGGGTAATTGTTATGATTTGGATTTTAATGTGTGTCGCTCTGAAAAGTTGATAAGTTTCTTTTGGAACCCAGTTTATATCATCTGAATGCACATTTTGGTGTATTCTTTGTACAGTGATCGAGTTACATAAATCCAGACAGCTAATTATATAAGGTAGGCCTACTTGTTATATAGAATATTAAAATCAATATCAAAGGTAAACTTGTATCTGTTTCTCAAATCCACTTGATGCAGGGTCCTGTCCACTTAACACATTTGGCATATACAACAAAATAGAGACATATGTAAAACATATTAGATGTACATTGCAAGATTTCAAACACATATCAAACAGTTGGTGTTGTGCGCTATTTTATCAAACAATCGAGCTACATACACGATTGTATGATACCTCACAGCCTCAGTGGAAGGATATAGTCAACACGTTATACAAGGAATGATTATCACTGCATTATTTAACTCACAAGACGCAGGAGACATTTCAAATCCGTTTGTCAAATCTCCATAAGGCCTCTCGAACACGATGTACACAAACACATTTGACTTAATTTAATATTCATATTGAAAATACAAAAATGCATGTAGGCACTTAGATGGCAAGTATTCTGTATAGAACACTTCGGCTGCACGTATGATTGTTTAATACCTCATTCTAAAGAAAATACTGTACATCAAGACATTCATCGTCTCATTGAGAAATGATTATCACTTATCACAAGTCAATTGCTGGTTTTGGAAATCCATTTCTAAAACTAAAGCCCTCTATAAAAATGTATAACAGAATAGGCAAACAAATTGAAGTACACGCAAATGCATATATTACAAATAGAAAATACACCAATATGTTTACCTAAAAGATAACGCAAGTGACCAGAAATAAAATATGACTGAAAAAGAGCAATGAAAATGTGAATCTAGTGGGATTCGAACCCAAGACTTCAACGATATTGATGATATTGTCGGCGGGCGCTGTTTGTTGGCAATGTGCACAGCTAGTTTAATTTATCTGTGTTTGCTTCCCCGGTTTCAGGAACACCGAACACCCTGGCAGCTTCTCCTCGAGTATTGCTCAGCCTCAGTATACACAGTAATTCCAATCAGCCTGAAATAATCAACCACATATTGTAGTAAGCAAAGATCGGAATGATGCGCAGATTGATCTTTTGAAAACTTATGACTTAAAAAAAAAAAGGAGGGTCTTCAGATGAAATAGTCAAAGAATGTTGACATTATATACGAGTGCAAATGTTTACAAACTATTATCCAGAGCAATCGTCTTTATTTGTTAGATTTGTGAAAGACTTATAATATCTTGCTTGTATAATACTCCCGGATAATACTCAAATTTGAAAGGGAAAAGGGAAATTCAAACATTTGTACACATATAATAATAAATTATAACAATTTATCTCATTGGCGTTTACCATCAGGCATGATCATAATTGTAATCTAACTCTACAAAGATCAAGATTAGTGCATGTATCGATTCAGAACTACATACAATGTGTAATGTGTAGATCAATCAGCCTCTAGGCTGAATAATGAAATAACGAATAACGAAATCTACACATCGTAATTTCCGTTTATGTCGACTGTAATATTGTGGAATAAGCTGATGTAAGATGAAGACGGCAGTTGTCCACGCCATTTACCTATCCATAGTTCATTATCTGTGTATGTGGTGTTACGACATTGGTTGATACAAATAATGTATAGCCTTGTTTTGAGATCGTTGATTATTGTTCTGCTAATGTGAGATTATGAGGAGTGTTCCATATCATTGGCTATGATCACATCTATTCCTCCTCTTGATCTCCTCACAAACGTATAGTAGTCAGTTGAGGGCGTAGTAATTTCCCATCTCCAATAACTTTACCAAAAAAATTTCAACAACTTAGGGGGAAATGTGCTGCATGTTCGCTATATCATTCACAATCGTTATGCATTTGATTCAATTTAACACTGCACAATCGTCATTCAATTTATGCCAGGGAGCACGAACAACAATTTAGTACCAAAATGAGCTTTCAAATTCGTTTTCATGTACCCGTATTCGTGATCATTTTGGTTTGATATGGAAAAGCGTGTCATCATTCATGTTTTGGTCATTTCTAATTCTGACCTGCTTCGATTATGTGATAACAGAAGAATAAACACAAACGGGTTATTAAAATAACATGTACAAAAGCAAAATGAAAAAATAAAATGATGAATTAATGAATTATTGGAGGATTTTTACTGATAGACATAACTGGTATGTTATAGAAGAAACAATTAATTCCGACGTATTGAATATATATATAGCTGGCTGTGTAATTCTAAACTGAGCCTTAACTTTGATAAAACGGTCAGTATGTTATTTGGTTCTAATAAGATGTTACATAAATGTAATCATTTAAACTTAAAATTAAATGACAAGGAATTACAATATGTACAGTCTACAAAGTACCTTGGTATGATACTTGATTCAAATTTAAAGTAGAATTTACACATTGAAAATATTTGTATTCGAATTAGTAAATTGATAGGTCTTCTATCTCGTTTACGATATAATATTATCTTTTTTAACTTGAAAATTGTGTATAATGCAATGATTCTCCCAATATTTGACTATGGAGACTTGGTATATGGAACGGCCTGTTCTAAACACACTGATTTATTGCAGAAGCTCCAAAACAGAGCTTGCCGAATTATGTTAGGGGTTAGCCCTTACAGACATATGTCAATTATTGATTTGCATGATCGAGTTGGTTTAAAATCATTAGCAGCAAGGCGAAGTTCTCATTTAAACTCAATGGTATATAAGGCAACACATGAGTTAACTCCGCCTTATTTAAAAAGATCCTTTCAATTTTGTGAATACTGAGATCAAATGGAAATTTATTTTTACCAAAACCAAAAACAGAATTTCTTAAACGCACAATTCTTTATAGAGGCGCGCATGAATATAATATTCTTCCCTCTGTAATAAAATCCTCGCCAAGTATTTTTGTATTTAATAAGAAATTGCATTCTTTTATACCAAGTTTCGTTTAATCCTCTTCGATGATATTGATTCAGTAGTACAGACTGTAGGCTGCACTCATAGTTGTATCTTGTAATCATAATAATTGTTGAAATTCATTGTTAGTTATTGTTAATTGCTGTTAATGGTTGTTTGTTGAAATTCATTTCTTATTATATTGTTAATTACTGTTTATTATTGTAAATTTTGGTTAATTGTTAGTATATTGTTGTTAAGGGACCCCATGGTAGAACAGCAATGTCTGCATAGACGGCGCTGAATGGGCCATCCCTCCGAATCTTTTGTATTTACTGTTTTTACTTGTGTTTCGGAAAATAAATAAATAAATAAATAAATACTGATCTGTATGCAAGTTTCATAGAGTGTACATGAACACATGATAAAGGATACACTTGTAAATACAAATAGCTCATGCTTTTAAAAAAACCTGAGGAACAAGACACTGTCTTCATCTTCATCTTCTTTTCGTTATGAAACGAAATCAAATGCTTCATTTACAAATGTGACCAGGATTCCGGGAAAACCTATATTATGAAACCAAATTGAATGCATCATTTACGAATGTGACCGGGAAAACTTTAGAGTAGTACTGTGTAGTACTATCATTGAAAGTCAGGTCAATTAATGTTGTCATCTTGAAATCAGTCTCTTGCTCAGCTCCCCAGGTCAAATTAACCTGACCTATTATACTGACCTTTCCATGTGTAATGTTCACAACCAGTCCTCCCTTCATTTTGATCTCATCACACAGTGTGTTCAGATCTCTGGTGGTACTGCATCTCGTGAACCTATATGTAAGAAACAGAACATGAATTATTATCCTGATATGTACATTTGCAACATCAAAATGTAAACATCAGTAATAATTTTGTAAATTCCGTGTGCCTCGTATTCATGTCAAGGTCTTTTCAATTTTGATTGATTCGGTGTGCGTTTATGTTTTGTATAGATTCTTTGATGTGTTCAAGAATGTCACGCTATTTGCCATGTTTGGTATATTTTAAAGACTGAGCGAGCTGTGATTCCACAATGAGTATGACTGTGTGTGCGTGTGCGTGTGCGTGGTGGTTGGTGGGGGGGGGGGGGGTGGAGGGGGAGGGGGAAGAGGTTAAGGCTGTTTTGTTGTTGTTGTTTGTTGTTTTGCTCAGCTTAAAAACATCAAATTTTGTTTGTAATTCATATTTGATATAGATTGTGATGTATGTAATTCCTTTTACGTAATATAAAATCCATTTGTATCATGCATATTTGTATGTATTCGAAATTGTTCTGTATGTTTTTCTCTTTATTTGGAGGAAGAAAACAAAAACTAAAGTGTGTCTGTATGTGTGAAATATGAATGTTTGTGAAAGTTTACACATGACAAATCTTGACCGAACAGTATCATAGTATTCTCTGTATATGTAAATTGGAATGTTGCCCCTTTTACATATGTAATAAAGTGCATATTGGTTGGTCGGTCTGTTTGTTTCCTGGTGTATATCAGTAATCATGTGTTCACTATAATGTGTCTTGGTATGGTTATGAGTGACAGAGAGAAAACTTACGAGATACTCTTGAGAGAGCCATGAGCCTCCATGGATCGGATGATGTCGGCTGCCTTCTGGTTACCGACACGCAGGTTTGTGACTGACAGCTTGGTGAGTAGGGGATATGACGTCATCACTGCCTCGCTGAATGCCGCAGAGTCGGGAAGAGACTTGACGCTATTTACACCTCGCACGTGTAGTTCAATGAGATTGGTGAACCCGGAGATCTTCTTAGCGATAACGGCTGGTCGTATAACAGTATCTACGACCGTATTATTGAATGTGATCGTGAGTTTCTCCACTCTGGGACAGAGCGCATGGAGGAAGATCGGGTCCAGACGCTCCACTGATCGTCCATTCACGTCAAGCTCTGACACAGAACTACCAGCAGAAGATTCCTATAACACATAATATAAACATGTAAACAAAATAATGCACAATACATTAACGGACAAACAAATATAATAGGCGTAATATGACATTACAGTGGTTTTCAAAAGTTAGTTATGTAATGATAATATTAGTAATACTAATTATGTTTGGGATGATAATTTGATAATAATAATAATGGTGATAATAACTAGTAATGATAACAACAGTACAGTAGCAATACAAATTATAACAAATATAGTAATCAATACTATTACTAACATCAAGATAAGAAGTATAGATTTTCCCGGTCAATTTCGTAGACATTAGATTCGTATTGATAAACGGTTTATTCAAATTCGCGAAATTAAGCTGACGGCTTCAAAGTGTCGTTCAAAAGTGTATTTCCTTCATTCTATTTAGCACTTCGGTCAAGTGATTTAGCACTTAAAGGGATAGTTGAGTTCTGGTAAGGAGAGTACAGTTTTGGTGAAACTTAATTTTAGTAACCAAAACCTGCATCATTACATTACAAACTAATAGTTATAAATAGAAAGGAACACAAAATTACAAATGACGTAGTAAAGATCATGTTATCATTCAAAAAGAGCCGTTAAAACGTAAGAGGGCGCTCTCTAAACACTCATCGGTTTCAACCATTTTTAATAAAATATTGTGCATGTGATGCTTTGTTGAAATAGTGATTAGGTAGAGAAATAACCAACAACTATTTAAATACATATTTTGTAACTTTTTGAAAAGAGGAAGCATTTTTTTGAATTTTTAATGGCTGGTTCAAAATTCTCTAATAAACCTGGGGCCCCAGGTTTATTACAAATTGTTATATTTATGGATATTTCAGCCGTCTCTGAACCGATTTTGATCAAACAAAGATGATTTATTATTTAAATATTATGCTCTTTTAAATTTTACACTCAGTTTTTCATTACCTCACAAAAAAATAAGTAGTCTAGCTCCCTCTCTACCAAAACTCAACTATCCCTTTAAAGCAATTAATTTAAAAACGCTATAAGCATTCAATTTCGCCAACGAAATTACGTATTATGTAATCACGAATTTTCTCGCTTTAAATTGAATGACAATTTTACGAAATAGAAACACGTTTTAAATCAAAAGCAATGTTTTACGAAGTTCACCGAAACATCCTATAATAAGAGTACGTAATGATCATTGCAGTATTAATTATGTAGCATTTATCATGACATCTTATTCGAGGCGTTACATAGCAAAAAGAAAACAAGAAGAAAAAGTCAGTAGGTTTCAAGTGCATTGGGACAGGATGAAGATAATCTCTATCTACAAGCTATCTCGGATACACGAATGCCTATTACCGTATAATATAATACGCATATTATTGAATCAGTCGTATAACGAGAAACACTTAACTTACCTAAAACAAAAAGGTCCCCCGATACAACTGCTTATAATTTCATAACCAATAATTGTTTCAAGATTTCGTTTCGCCAACCACCGTATTTTCATGGTAGTTAGGAAAACAATATTGACAAATAAGAGGTAGCCATTACTACATTGTTACATCGCCATCCTTGGACATTTTAAAGAATAGATTGGACAAACTTTGGTGGGATGAAAGATTTAAATTACACTTATCCGTCTCATGCGATCGCACACCCATAGTTCAAATTTTTAGCAACACACCAACTGTTTAAGACCGGAAGACCAACAGGACATCAACCTACGCTTCCGTACATATGATGATGATGATTCATGGTTGAGTAAACACAATGGAAAGAGAAATCGGTCATCTTTCAAAATTCACAAAAGTAAATCATTTTTGCACGGAATTGAGATTATTGATATTGCGAAGGGTTTAAAAATCATCATTTTATGCGGATATGACAACATTAAAGGACAATGGAATCCAGACAAATTGTTGTATGCACTATAAGCCCGGGGGGGGGGGGGGGGGCACTCAACTATATTGCTGTAAACACGCGCGACCACAGGTTTTTCAAACCCACCCTAAACAAGTTTTATCCATTGGTCAAATTTATACCCTTTTCAAGTATTTTCGCGTGCTTTTTGGACAATTTTGCCCCCAAATCGAGTATAACCCCTAAAACATACCCCTAAACAAGGTCTACGTCAATTGAACAAGTTTGGAGAAAAAGATACACTAAACGCGTATTTGTTTAACTCCACAATGTACCCTTTTTTCTGATGTTGGCCTTTTTGACACCCTAAACGCGTGACGCGCGTGACGCGCCATGATCGGCAAAAAGTACCCTTTTTACGCGTTGTTTTGGTCGCGCGTGTGTACAGCAATATAGTTGAGTGCCCCCCCCCCCCCCCCGGGACTATAAGACACTAAATATAATGAATAGTTTTTGAAAATTTGAGCACAATCAGTCAAGAAATAAGAAAACTATGGCTCTCGTGTGTAACTTGTGTGTAACTGTGTGTAACTGGTTTAAAGCAAACAAACTTCTTTTAAATAGTTATAAAAAAAATTGATCATATTTTGTTTAAATAGACGGACAGAGAAACGTATATCATTAATTATGTTGAAAAGGTTAACCACACAAATTTCTTAGGAATAATAGTTGATGATAAATTGTCTTGGTCATATCATATTGATTCTGTACATAGAAAAGCGAGCATTGGGGTTGGTATGATGATCAAATTACGGCAGTTTTTACCTTTAAAATCTATTTTTACTCTGTATAATGCTCTAGTCTTGCCCCGCTTTAATTATGGCAGTCTTGTATGGGGCGGTGCAGGTTTTTGTTACTTGAATAGATTACTCACCCTTCAAAAGAACGCTATCCGCCTTTGCTGCCTACATGTTTTACAGGATTATTTATTTGTAATACCAGGGGACACATGCAAACAAGGCAGCGTGATGATATAAAGATACCATTCTGTTGATTAACATTAACTCAAAGTAATTCTATAAAATATAAAGGGACCAAGTTATGGAACTCACTAGATGTTGGGATAAAGTTAGCTAAATCGCCAAGACATTTTAAAACCGTATATAAAAGTTATTTGCTCCATATGTATAATAATGCCTGACTTAATCGCTTTCTGTGCCAGATGTATTTGTACATACTATACACTTGCTTTGTATTAATTCTTATTTTACTTTCCTTTCATTTTTATAGTAACATTATGAAATTACATTGTTACCTTCACGCTACGCAGTATCTGTTTCACCTGGGTTGGGTTGGGGAGGGGATTAGAGCTAGGATTAGGATAATGTTACTATTCAATAGTGGAATCGTTCATCGTAGTTTTACATAAATGTAACAATTTTAGGGGAATACCCACTTGTACAAGCCATGGCTTTTTAGGTGTATTCTATGATAACTTTTATATTTGTATATACATTGTATTGTTTTAATTTTGTAATAAATGAATAAATTAAATAAATTAAGAAAGTCCTCTCCAGGGGGACATCCGTGTGTTATGTGAACATACAATACAGGATGCCCCCCCCCCCCCCCCCAACAAAAGAAAAACACAAACAAACAAACAAGGAAACAGGATACTTTCCAAAACAGAGAAAGAATATGAATGTTTTCCGTGGAAATGAATCGTTTACTGAGCAAGATTACACAATTGATAACAAAATGATGAGTACTAACATTTCTCGAAGAATCCGAATTGAAGTATTAGGCCACAAACATGAATAACGAGTAAATTGTTAACCTTAATGCTGCCGAATAATTACACATTTGGCATTTTAAATAAAGATTGGTGAACAATACCATTTTGCATTAGTTCAATAAAAAGTTAAAGAGTTAAAAAGTACAGTTTTGGTCAAACTGAATTTTAGTAACCAAAACTTGCTTCATAACATTACAAACAAATAGTTATAACCCCACCATGCTCGAAAGGTATACACAATTACAAACGACTAAGTAAAAAGCCTGTTATCGTTCAAAAAGAGCTGTTAAAACACAAGAGGGCGCTCTCTAGAAATACATTGGTTTAAACCATTTTTTTTTATTAAAATGAATTGTGCATGTGATTTTTTGTTGAAATAATGATTAAATAGAGAGATCATGAACAACCATTTTAAATCTCTTTTGTACAATTTTGAAAAAGTGTAAGCATTTCATTTTGTTTTTCTTAAATCACCGAATATACCAGGGCCCCCAGATGTATTCCGATCAGATATATTTGTTAATATTCCAGTTATTTCTGAACCGATTTTGATCAAATACAGTTTATTCTGTAATTCAAATTGTATGCTCGTTCAAACTTCACACTCAGATTTTCATTACCTCACAATAACAAAATCTTGAAGCGCCCTTTATACCAATACTGAACTACCCCTTCAAAGTCCATCCCGTGCCAATTTTGGCACACAAGACTCATCCGATTCATCATCCCTAGGACAGCGAAATCTACAAAAGGGGGCCAGTCCTCTCGTAACTCATGTGATTAACTTTCAATTCTCCATTCTATAAATGCTGAGCGCCTGGCTAGAAGGCAGAATTAAGGTACCATTGTTAAAGTCTTTGGTATGACCCAGTCTGGGTTTGAACACGGGACCTCCCGTGCATGAGGCGGATACTCTAACCGCTAAGCCACTATGCTCGGTCCATTTTGTGATAAGTTGATCATGTTTATTCTGACTCATCCAATCGAAGTTTATTTCAAAGTTTATGAATCAAAGGACCACCCTCAGTTTGGCGGGTTGCCAGATAAAGCTGGCTGTCAATCGGCGAAACGTCGCATTTTAGATACTTACACGAGTAAGTTTGTCCAGAATTTTGATCTAAAAACTTTGATATTGTAATGTATAGTTTGCTACCTTTGCATACTGTCATGAAGTATGCATTAACATGTATTATAAAACAGCTCTGGTGAATTCTGTAACGTGATAGGTTAAATCCTGTCACGTGACTATTCATTAAATTTCAACAAACATGCACGACCGTGCAAAACAGGGTGCAACCGGGGTGCGTTACTCGTTTTCGTTGCACAACGTTTTGCACGGCTGTGACGCCAGAATGCTTGTTTACATAGTTCTATCGAAGACAATCTTGCGAGAGTGATACAAATAAGATGGAAAATGCTTCATTTTGTAAATTATCTGTTCTGTAAATAAATCTTAGCAATTTCGTAAATTATATGGTATGTGGTTTGATATTGGGAAGTCTTGGAATGGAAATGCATACAATTCTTTGATAATTCTCACTTTTAACGGGAAAATTTTCGGATTTTCGGCAATTACCCTTCGACTGCATTTGATCTGCTGAGCTGCAGAGTCAAATTCAGTGAAGCGAGTGCAGTAGTGATGATTAATTTTGTAAATTCCTAAACAAATCCACACTCTAGAGAGTAGATAGACTAGGTTACTAATTGTGGAGAGTCTGTTTTCAATAATCCAGCAAAATGTAACAATCCGTGGTTGTTTTATAAAACAAATAATACTACGGTCTTATTATCGTGCGTCATGTAAATGCATCGACTCTCGGCTATCTTAGAATCTTAGAACCCAGTTTATTCCGATTGGATTTAATTATGAGACAGTGTATGAGACAGTCACACCTCATGTACGCTAAATAACCTAGTCAACTTCTCGAAAAGAGTAGGGTGTTAACCCGGTTGACTAGTATACCCTGCAAATCACAACCAAAAGAGTAAATACTGCAAGAATCTTCAGCATTGAAGGAGGCGGTTTCTGTACATTATAACCTACCCAATATAGAAAGAATTAGAATAGAATGTTAGCTGTGCGCATGCGCACTCGGCTTTCGCCTCGTGCACATCGCACAGCTAACATAGCCTCGAGTGCAATGCATTTACACAACGCACTGTAGACCGTGTATTATTTGTATAGCAACCTGTACCATGTGCACTAGATATATGCCTATTGATTACAATTATGACTCTGAGATAATTTACGTTAACTTTCAATAAAATGGAAAGTACAGTTCTGTTTTAGTAAGACTGAACTTTAGTATCCAAAACATGCACACTAAAATATTAACTAATAATTATAACTCCACATGCTCGAAAGGTATTCTAAATTACAAACGACTAACAGGCAATTCATACTTCCGTCTAGCACTGGCTCAGCACTGGATAAATCCACTGCTAGACGCAGATATGAATGGAATGTCTAGCATCAGTCTGTGCTCAGCCTGGCATAACTTTGATCCACTTTTGATCCACTGTTGATGCTAGACACTCGTCTAGCACAAGGTTGCGCATGCGCATTACGGTATTACGCGTTCAGAATTTGCAAGTCATCGTTACGTCACAATAGAAGTGTACTAGTGCGCATGCCCAGTCATGTCTTAGACATTTCCAATCCACTCTTTGTATTCATACTTGCGCGTCAGTTATCCACTGTTGATGCCAAGTATGAATGGTCGGCTTTTTCGTCTAGCACTGGCTCGGCAGTGGATTTATCCAGTGCTGAGCCAGTGCTAGACGTAAGTATGAATTGCCTGTAAGATAAAGGCCTGTTATCATTCAAAAGGGCGCTCTGTAAAACGAATTGGTTTCAATAATTTTTCATACAAAGTTGCGTATGTAATGTTTCGTTGAAATAATGATTACATAGAGATATCAACAACTATTTTTAAAAATCTTCTGGCAATTTTTGAAAAAGTGTAAGCATTTTTTCGTATAATCATCGAATAGATCTTAGAACCCGGTTTATTCCGATTTAATTTAATTATTGATATTTCAACTGTTTCTGAACCGATTTTGATCAGATAAAGTTTATTCTGTGATAAAAAAATTGTACGCTCTTTCAAATGTGACACTAACTTTTTCATTACCTCACAACAAAATATTTCTTGAAACGCCATCTATACCAAAACTGAACTACCTTACTTCGGTTTATTTTCAAAACTGTAGGATTTATCAAAATTTTCTTCAATTGTTGAATAATGAAATGTAGGGCACCCCAACATGTATTCCAATCTGATATATTGCATGCTTATTTACGTGTTCCTGAATTATTTTGATCGAAGAAAGTTAAAAGTTTTAAAAGGGTGGGCGTTTTCAAATTTTTCATCACCACACAAAATAAATTATTCTTTGAAACGCCCTCTTAACCGTTCTCTATTATCCCTTTAAACATTCAAACAAATAATAATATTATCCCAAATATCAAAGCTTAAAATCAAATGATGAACTACACTAACCAAGCCGATGTCGATGTCGTGCAGTGTGAGAGATTGGAGTCTTGGTAGTGACACGACGACGGCAATACATGGTGATGTCAGTGTGATCCCCTCCAGATTCAAGGTTTGTATCTGTGGACACAATCATATGGTGAATTGTTCTAGTTAACTATCACAATAAAACACATTATGCATAAATGAATAAATGGCACAATTAATTTTCTAAGGAAAATCAACATCTGCTTTGTCCTTGGACAATCGTATTTTTATTTCATGGTCGGTTTGATACAGAACGAACGTTCTAAGCATACGTTCTAAAATACGAGTCATTGATTAGCTCAACACCGACACGTGTTTGCAATAATATTTTGTTTTATATCCCTCATAACAATGTTCTAGCCATGTGATTGGTCGAAACGCCGTCTAGTGTTCAAGTAGTTTTTAGTCGCGGTGGGGGCGGACGTGTTTCTGCTGAGCTCCTTTGTTTTTGTTTTTTCCGTTTTGGCGTTTGTTTCTATGTTGTGATTGGTATTGGAGTGACGATCTGGACGCGTACAAGCCATTTTTAGGATGAATTTTTTTATTTAGCTTTTTGATTTTCGTATTTTTGGTGATTTCGCGATCATATTTTTGATATATTTTTTAGTGAAGGAAGTCAAAATTGCAGTTGTTTTCGCTGCGCGTAGTGCTATGTACGGAAGCGTTAAAGTGCCATTCGACTTGACGACTTGTCGAGTTATTTTATCTCGACAAGTCGACTTAATATCCATATTTTGTCGACATGTAAAGATAATGTATCTAACCATGTCGACTTATCAACTTCTATAAGTCGACATGACGAAATCAATTATCTTGCCAAGTCGACTTAACAAAAAAGTTATGTCGTCATGGCGAAATATATATTATCTTACCAAGTCGACTTCCGAAAAATTACATGTTGTCATGGCGACATATATTATCTTGTTGAGTCGACTTCCCAAAAATTATATGTCGTCATGGCAACATAAGTTATCTTGACAAGTCGACTTCTACAAAAAGAACTGTAAATATACTGTGACACGCTGTAAACACACAGTGAACACATTATCACAAACTGAACACACTGTGAAACACTGTGAACACACTTTGACACTGTAAATACACTGTGACATACTAAACACACTGTAAATTATACACTGTAACACACTGTAGATGCAATGTAACACACTGTAAACACACTGTGAACACATTATCCCTCTCTACCTCCTTTCTATCCCTCTTTCTCTTTGAACACAAATATCATATTAACAAATAAGATGGCAAATGCACACACTATACAGTACACGGCCGTGTAATTATTGCGAAGATTGTGCTTCCTGTTAAAATAACCCTTTGACTACCAAATCCATTTGACCTAGTTCTTTAAACAAATTGACATAATAACTTACTCCACCTCCTTTCATTATCTACAACATTGAAAAGATCATCGGTTAGCAGTTAGATAATTTATGTCGCCATGACGACATATAATTTTTTGGAAGTCGACTTGGCAAGATAATATATTTCGCTATGACGACATAATGTTTTGTTAAGTCGACTTAGTAAGATAATTTGTGTTGCCATGACGACATATAATTTTTTGGAAGTCGATTTGGCATGATAATATATTTCGCAATGGCGACATGTATTTTTGTGAAGTCGACTTGGTAAGATAATTTATGTCGCCAAGACGACATATTTTGGGGGGGATGTCGGCTTGGCAAGATAATTCATGTCACCATGACGACATAATTGTTTTGTTAAGTCGACTTGGCAAGATAATTTATTTCGCCATGTCGACTTATAAAAGTTGATAAGTCGACATGTTAGATAAATATCTTTACATGTCGACAAAATATGGATATTAAGTAGACTTGTCGAGATCAAATATCTCGACAAGTCGTCAAGTCGAATGGCACTTTAACGCTTCCGTAGCTATGTGACAACATATCGCGCCCTCTGTTATTTATTTTATAACTTCTATGTTTTTAATTACGCACGGTACATCTGCGCCAGCGCCTTTCATCTGAAGTTCGCGCAGCTGAGTTGTCTACGTGACATCATAAGCCGTGTTCACACGATGAAAGCTAATTCTTAATAATTGCAATGCTTAAGAATTGCAAAATGTGTGTTCAAACGATGCCAATTCTCGAGAGTTGCAATTCTTAAAGGGGACCACCAGACAAAGAACAACACATACTTACATGTTTTGGTACCGTTTTGTGATGTCAAATAGATAGCTAACATTTTGCAAAGGGTTGTGTAATTCATCAACAGAGCAATTAATTTCCACCACTTACGGAACCACTACTATTTCCTGGTTCCGTACGGGCCAAACATTTGCGAGTGCGCCAATGATATTCACGCGTACGTCTGGAGACAATAGAATCCTGGGCGATTCGTTCGCTCTGGACAAAGTAGTCTCGTACATGCAGACCAATGAACGCATACTTTAGAATGGTGATGCGTTTTCCAATTATATATTTTTTTCTGGAAACATATTTTTGTGAACTTGTTGATGAAATGGAATACTAACGATGTTACCTTTCATTTATAAGAATATTATTTATGGGTGGTGGTACCCTTTAATGAGCAGATAGTTATAATTGAGTAATAAAAACTGTATTTTCTCGTACGCAAGTTTTCCTTGAAGAAGGGAGACCTTGAAAAGGTGGAATTGACGCATTAAAGGGGACCACCAGGCAAAGAACAACACATTATTATATGTTTTGGTACCGTTTTGTGATATCAAATAGGTTACGGAACCACTACTATTTCCTGGTTCCCAACAGGCCAAACATTTGCGAGTGCGCCAATGCGATTCACGCGTACGTTTGTAGACAATAGAATCCCGGACGATTCGTTCGCTCTGCACACATTAGTCTTCGCAATTCAGACCACATTAACGCATGCTTTAGAATGGTGATGCGTTTTCCAATTATATATTTTTTTTCTGGAAACATATTTTTGTGAACTTGTTGATGGAATGGAATACTAAAGATGTTACTTTTCTTTAATAAGAATATTATTGTTGGGTGGTGGTACCCTTTAAGAATTAAATCCGGAAGTAGTGTGCGCGCCTTTCGCATTTGAGGTCACGCGCACTCACTTGACTTGTTTTCACACCGGAAGCATATCTCGGTCATGAGGTCAACCCAAACTACGAGTCTCGAAGCTGATTGTGTTCACTATGGTTCAGACGGTAAAAAAAATAGACTGCGCTCATTGCGCGCTCATTCTGCGCAAAATCTTACAAGTATATTGGGGTTATCTTGTGGTTTGGAAACCACAAGATAACCACAAGATAACCACGAGATTGCGCATATTTTGCAGTGCGCGCAATCTTGTGGTTTGGAAACATAGAAGTATGAATAAACAAACCAACCCGTTTATCGTGTATACGCAGCTACTGGATCAACATAAGAGGTATATCCTTTACTTCAATAATATCATGCACATTTATTTTACTATTAATATAAAAATATAAATAATTAGGCCTATATTACTGGATATAGGCCTATGCGTTGGGTGTGGTTGAGTGCTGATAACATTATTAAGTTAACAATTTGTTAATTATTGTTTTTATTTTTCCTGTTGTTCGTTAATCATAATTTTGTTCTTGAATCGATTGGGTGAGTGGTACCATATGCGGCATTATTTTACTTGTAGGCTCTGTATAAGCTTGGCTCGTTAGAGCTCTTGTGAGTAGTGTGCCGCGGGGTTTCATATCCTTAAACTGCTGGCGAACAGAGCAACAAGACCAAGCTCTGTAATTGTTAGGTTTATCCAATTGTTAGGTTTGTCCAATAATGCAGAATTTTTGCTACAGAACTTAGTCGACCAGGTCGATTATATCAATTTTATGTCATAAGTCTGTATTTAAAAAAATGTTGTGTCTTAATATAGTTACAACTCTTTCTCTGCACTCTCTGGTATATACCTCGCACAAAAAGTTCCGCAATCGAGGTTTGCGCATTAATAACTTTTGTTTTACGCTATAACCATTCATAAATTCGGTATCATTGGAAAGCGTGAATTCTCCCCTTTACATTGGTATACAATTTGTTATGAATATGTTATCATGGAATGTGCATTGCATCGAAATGTAGGGCAAAGTCAAAAGCGAAATGTTGCAAAATGCACTGATTTTGTCAACAGAGTGCCTTCCTTGACTTGAATGGGGGTGAGGTGGTCATGCATTCAAGCCACGTTTTAATCTTCAAACAAAAGGAAGGCACACTGTTGAAAAAAATCAGTGCATTTTGCAACATTTCATATTTTACTTTGCCCTACATTCGGATATAATGCACATTCCATGATAAAATATCCATAGCAAATGTTATATCAATGTAAAGAGGAGGATTCACGCTTTCCAATGATACCACATTTATGAATGGCAATAACGTAATAGGCATTCAATCCACGTTTTAATCTTCAAACAAAGGGAAGGCACACTGTTGACAAAATCAGTGCATTTTCCAACATTTCACTTTTGACTTTGCCCTACATTTGGATACAATGCACATTCCATGATGAAATACTCATAGCAAATGTTATATCAATGTAAAGGGGAGAATTCACGCTTTCCAAAATTTCCAAATTATCAATGGTAATAACCTAATAGAAAAGTTATTAATGCGCAAACCCCGATTGCAGAACTTTTTGTGCGAAGTATAGATACATTATCTAGCGAAGATTGTTCGGATACAGATGGGGAATACAATAAGATACTACCCATGCTTTATTATACAACTAACGAATGGGCTTCTTGTGATAGTCAAATCTATTACCGAGGTGGGCTCAAAATGATTATTACCCAAAGCGTAGCTGAGGGTAATAGTCACTTTGAGCCCACCGAGGTAATAGATTGCCTATCACAATTAAGCACATTCGTTAGTTGTTTTATATCACTCATCAATATCAGTGATTGTGTTCAGCTATAGCAAAATAAGTGAAAATCTCTTTAATATTTCATAAAATCGTTTGTAAATTTTGATATAAAAATCAATCGACATTAATGAGCCTCCAGAACCACGGCGCATCTAATACGCTTAAAGTCATTGTTACTTTGCGCATACAATCTCAAAGACGCAAAACTGAGTGCGCACCAACGCGCTGGCAGTTGCGCACATACGCGATGAATGCGTGCTAGCGCTCCCACGGATGTGCTTATTGGCTGTCTTGGCGTTCTTCTTCCTAGGGTGTTAGTTTTTACCAGCAATGTCAATCACGTGACTAGAACGTGTGCGCCATAGAGTACTGCACAAATTTGATCGCGTGTGCATTTTGCTAAAACACATGATCTATGGGACGAACGCGTAACGAACTTTTAGTATTAGTTTTTGCCATCAAGCCCGGTCACGTGATTGCGCGGGGATTGCGCTTGTTGTCCAAAACTATCATTTGTCAAATACAATGGTAAAACGATCTTATGAGGGATATAATAAGCAAATAATTACCGTTGGTGAAGATGATGGGACAAACTATCACTTCCGAGGCGATCTGGATGTAGCTATCTTTCCGAAGCGAAGCTGAGGAAAGATAGCGTATACATTCAGATCGCCGAGGAAGTGATAGTTTGCCATCGCCTGAAACCAAAAGGTGATTATTTGCTTTATATTCCACATCAATTATTTTGATCACAAACGATTTATAACTAACACAAAGGGCTAAAAAGTTTGGAATATAGAGCAATTGATCGAGTCTTTTATTTTAATTTCGTCAATCCTGCACATGAACAAGATTTATGATTAAAAGTCAAAGACGCTTATACCATTGTCTATTAAGCGTAGCCGCGCGCACACGTTGCGCATCAGCGCGCTACCTTTCTGCGCACTAACGCGCGCACGCGTATACTTGCGCGCGAACAATTGAATATCTACACAGTGCAACGCACTTTTACCGACTATCTAGTGAGTGCAACGCACTTTCAACCAAAATATCTACACAGTGTAACGAACTTTTCTTCTCTCATCAATGATGGGCGAAACTATATTTCATCACGTGATTAACTTTTGACCAATCGTAGAGCAAGATTCTTAGTATGTGGAATATAATATCTTTTATTGAGAAAGTAGCACATGCTATTGACAAATCTTCCCACATGGTGGGTATTTTTCTAGATTTCTCCAAGGCCTTCGACACAGTTAATCATGATATTTTACTTTATAAACTTTCCCATTACGGCGTGCGTGGTAAGGCCTTGGAGTGGTTTAAGAACTACCTCTCAAATAGACAGCAATATGTATTTGTAAATGATCATAGTTCAGAGTTAGGTAATATATCTTGTGGCGTCCCACAAGGAAGCCTCCTAGGCCCACTCTTATTTTGTATATTAATGATTTTAGTAGGTCATCTGATGTTTTATCGTTTGTTCTTTTTGCCGATGACACTAACTTATTTTTTTTCTCACGATAATCCACACACTCTTGCAGAAACAACCAATGTTGAATTAGTTAAGGTATTAAATTGGATAAGAGCAAATAAATTATCATTAAATTTGCAGAAAACTAAATATATGCTTTTTAGTAAGTCTATACATTCTTTACCCATAGATATTGCTTTTGAAGATTTTGTATCGGAAAATGTTTCTAACATTAAATTTTTAGGGGTTACTGTAGACATGGTAGATAATCAACTTTCATGGAAATTTCATATAAATACTATTTGTAAAGTTATTTCTCGCAATATTGGTATTATTAATAGATTAAAATTTCACCTCCCCTTAGCATCCTTACTTATGTTGTATTCCTCTTTGATATTACCATACTTAAATTATGGTATTTTGACTTGGGGTAACACCCACGTTACGTTATTAGATAAATTGTTATTATTGCAAAAGAAAGCACTGCGTATTATTTTTAATATGGCCCCACGCTCTCACACAGACTCGCTATTTTTGGATAATAATATATTACAAATTAAGGACTTATATTTATTTCAACTCGGTCAGTTTATGTATAATTATAATAATAATACTTTACCCGCAATTTTTGATGAAATGTTTTTAAAAAATCAATTAGTTCCCAAGTACCCAACACGACATTCGGGAGAATTCCATTTTCCATTATTAAGAACATTGTTAGCTCAAAATACATTTATTTATAATGGTCCCAAATTTTGGAATACACCAAGTGATTATATTAAAAATACAACCTCATTTAATTTGTTTAAGAAAATGATTAAATTATTATTTTTGCAATCTTATAAAACTCCTAGTTAGTCAATAAAAGGTCATTATTATGCTTGTGTTATTGTTCACTAAAAATTGCCTTCCATATTCTTTGATTTGTTTTGGTATTGAGCGCTCTTATATCACTTATACTCGTATGCGTAAAACGGTCTATCTATCCATATCCAACCATCCTTTCTCTTCATATTACCTCCATACATGTTACTATCACATATTTTCATTCATTCTTAAATCTTATGTATTTGGCATCATGTGCTATCTTGTGCTATGCACGTTGTGTTGTGTTGTGTCGTATTGTTTTTTCTGCTCATCGAAGTCTCTGTCAGCCCACAGTTTTATTTGTTTTTTAGTTATCTTTATTGGAAGCAATTTTCAACTCAAATGTACAATTTATTGTTAATTACAAACAAAATACGTTTTAAAGTATAATTTGATTTGATTATGAATTATGATATAATTGCTTTATTATTACATGAGGGGTCCACAATCTACAAGCATTGCTTTTTAGTGGATCCCTCCATTTACAAATATATTATTGACCATATATGATTCTAGTCTTCATTGTACAGCTATTTCAATTTATTTCACACATGTAAACCTTGTATTGTTTTGTACAATTCTATGTATTTGAATTCTTGTTGGAAATGAAATAAACTAAACTGAAACTGAAACTGAAAACTGAAACTGTACGTTTCTTCATAATTGCAAATACCCCGTTCCGTTATTTATGGGCCACCCTGTATATACGTTGGTATTTTTGCTGTTGGGTAATATATACGTTGGTATTTGTTTTGTTGGGCATTATTTGACCAATACGTAAGTAAATGTTTACTCTGCCCCTGTCCAAATACAGATATCCAATAGTTGGGCAAGTTATTGCCTTGCTGAGTGGTAAACTGTATACGTGCGTGCCACTGTGCAAAAAAAGAGTAATTTTACCTTGGTAATTTTTTGTGTTGGGTAATATATAATGTACGTTGGTAACTGTTTTGTTGGGCATTATTTGACCAATACTTAAGCAAAGTTGTACTCTGCTGCTGCCTAAAAACAGATGTCCAATTGTTTGGCAATTAATTGCCCTGCTGAGTGGTAAATTACATACGATTGTAGTAAATTCCAACTTGATGACCAGTTCCTAGAACAACAACAATTAGTCAAATTATTGGATGTCTTTATACAACGTGACCTCAAATGGGATGCCCACATCAACGCCATGATTAAGAAGGCCAACTCCCGCATCTACATCCTGAGACGCCTGCAACACTTCAACCTACCAGTTAATGATCTTACAACGATATTCACCACCATCCTCCGCCCCGTTCTAGAGTATATGTTGCCCCAGTGTGGTCCGGTGGGATCACGAAGCAACAGCGAAGTGCCCTAGAACGCATCTAGAAACGCACTCTCAGAATCATCCTAGTAACACTGTACACCACATACGACGAAGCTAGGCAGATGTGCAATTTACAAACATTAGAAGAAAGACGAGAACAACTTTGTAACTCATTTGCCAAATCCATACTCATTCCCTCTAGTAAACTGCACTACCTTCTCCCTCCTCAGAACCTGCATACCCATCAAACTAGACAAAGACAAACCTATACTGTACTCCGTTCTCGCACATCCAGACACCCAAATAGCCCAATTCCGCATATGATATCATTGCTAAATAAACAAGCAAACTAAAATTTGAAAAGATTTCCTTAAACTGTCAGGTTGAATGTACTCCCTCACCCAATATACTTTAAACTTATTTTTGATGTTTGAAGAAGGACTTTTATTGTTTATTGCATGTTTACATTATGTTCACTCAGTGATAACATGCACCATGATAGTATCTTGATCGCAACTCACATGTGCAATATGTTTATTTTACTACTCTGTTTAAATAAGTATGTACAATCACCAACATTATTGCTAATAGAGTACCGAAGTGTGACGTTAGAGCTATTAATTGCCATGGGTAATGGTTCTAAACAATGTCAGGCAAGCAATGAATTGGTGATTTAGCGGTTGCTAAGAAGGCAATCAAAATGCCAGTATGAAAGGACAAGTTGTTTAGAACCATTACTATGCCATAACAAAAGCATGTGACGTCACTACTTCGGTACTCTATAGGCATCACCTTCATCATCAATGTCACCATCATTACCATCATCGTCACCATCATCATCATCCTCATCAATGTTACCATCTTCACAACCATCATCATTATCATTAATGTCATCATCATCATCATCATCATCATCATCATCATCATCATCACTATCATCATTACGTCATGCCATTACCATCACCAAAGATACAAACATTTTTTTTGTATCACACTCATTATTTGCATTCAATATTTAAATAAAGGTTGATACATGTGTAAACAATCAATTTATTGGCAGTTTGTAGAAACATGAATCGTGAATATCTTGTCACGCGCATTATTATTATTATATAATAATTCTTTTTTTGTTGTTGTATGTAACCCACATATTTAATAATGATTGGATTTACACAATAGTAGATTTACTCATTTTGTAAAATATTGTATATGATATAGTTGCCTTAATTGCATGTTTATGATGAATAATGTTGATGAAATAATATAGAACACAGAATATATATATGTGCTTAGTTATTTATAATTAAAAAGTTATTTTTCTCCTTTTCTATAATGAATGATATGTTAGGTGAACTTTGAGGCTGGCACATGAAAACATATAAACATGAAAACCCTAAGCCCTAATTGTATTTTTATGATGAATAATTTTGATGAAATAATATAGAATATAGAGTATTTATATGTGCACAGCTATTTATATCTAAAAAGTTATTTTCCCTTTCCTATAATTAATGATATGTAAGGTGAATTTCAAGACTGGCACATGAAAACATATAAATAAGTTATTGCATTTCAATTTAAGATATTTTTTAATTTTTTAATTTGTAAAGTTAAATGTTTATCGTCTTTGTAATTCTGTATATTCTCTTGTTTAATTGTACTTTGTATATTATGTTCAATATTTAATTGTTTACCTAAGGAGCTCCTCGCTTAAAAGTTATGTTATGTTATGTTAATTTAATTATGTATTGTTTTCGTTTGTAAAATATCTGCAATTCAGCCACTTGGCTGCCATTGATATTATTTTCAATAAAACCTTTTCAATTTCAATTTCAATTTCATTGTGAAAAAACAAGACAGAATTTACTTGGGTAATTTTTTTGTTGGGTAAATATATACGTTGGTATTTATTTTGTTGGGCATTATTTGACCAATACTAAAAGGGGTAGTTTAGTTTTGGTAAGGCTGAACTTTAGTAGCCCAAACCTGCACAGTAACATTATAAACTAATAGTTATAACTCCACCATGCTCGAAAGGTATACAAAATTACAAACGACTAAGTAAAAAGCCTGTTATCATTCAAAAAGAGCCATTAAAACACAAGAGGGCGCTTTTTAAAAAGGCATTGATTTCAACCATTTTTCATACAAAATTATGCATGTGATGTTTTATTGATATAATGATTAAATAGCGAGATCATCGACAACTATTCAAAAAACGCTCTCGAAAATTTTTGAAAAAGTGCAAGCATTTTTTTTTAATTTTTTTCTAAAAATCATCTAATTATTTGGGGCCCAAATAATTATAAGATCAGATATATTTATTGATATTTCAGCCGTTTCTGGGTCGATTTTGACCAAATAAAGTTTATTCTGTTCTGTTCTCTCAAATTCGACACTCAGTTTTTCATTACCTCACAAAAAAATTGTGATGTGCAGCGCCCTCTCTACCAAAACTAAACTACCCCTTTAAGCAAATTTGTACTCTGCCGCTGCCCAAATACAGATGTCCAATTGTTGGGCAAGTAATTGCCTTGCTGAGTGGTAAACTGTATACGTGTGTGCCACTGTGAAAAAAAGAATAAATTTACGTTGGTAATTTTTTAGTTGGGTAATATATAAGTTGGTATTTGTTTTGTTTAGTATTATTTGATCAATACTTATGCAAATTTTTACTCTGCCGTTGCCCAAATACAGATGTCCAATTTTTGGGCAAGTAATTGCCCTGCCGAGTGGTAAACTGTATACGTGCGTGCCACTGTGGACAAAAAATGTACGTTGATAATTTGTTTGTTGGGTAATATATAAATTGGTAACTGTTTTGTTGTTTGGGCATTATTTGACCAATACTTCAGCAATTTTTTACTCTGCCGTTGCCCAAATACAGATGTCCAATTGTTGGGCAAGTAGTGGTAATCTGTATACGTGCGTGCCACTGTGATTTCAACAAAAAATCACAAAATATGAAGAAAGAAAAAATTGAAGTAAAATTATTTCGTTATTCATGTGTCAATCGTTAGTGTTTTATGTAATAATTATTATGACAAACTTTGCATCACATGTTTACCTTGTTATACCATTGGTTTTCTGTTGAATTTGACTTGATTTGTTTGTATAACCACTTTTTATGTATACTACACATGTGATATATATATACGCGACATGCTGTGTGCGTACTATAAATTCATTCCTAACCTGGCACAACCAGATTGCACTTAGACATGTTAGATGTGCGTTCATTTTTGAGGACAAGATCCCAGACAGCGTGCTTATCTCAATGATTAAAGACGAGATAAACCTTCGTATTTTGGCTGATTTTAAACGATGGCCTCTCGATAAGTTTAATAAAGTGTGGGTTAATGGGTCTCCTCTGTGCAGGCTCGTCGATAATCAGGTGATAATAAGTTTGCCTTGAAGTAATGTTACCCCCTTCTTATTTTGAGTTGTGTACAAAGTTAGTGTTATTATAGGTTTTACCGTTTAGTTATTTAGTTATTGACTCATGTATAGGCGGGTATAGCCATACTAGTTGTAGTTTAGTGTAGGCTTACTATAAGTGTAAGTCATACTTTGATATTTATTTTTGCAAATGTATATATATATTATTCTTGCCATTCTGTCAAACCTTTATAGAAAGTATGACTTTAGAATGTCAATAAATGACAGGTCAGATACCTGAAAGAAAGGAAGTCTAAATAGACCAGTTCTGTGTGATAAATACATTGGGGCCAATGTATCCCACATGATTTGGACCACATGGTCTCATACGTCCGAATTGCACACTAGTTTTAATTGGGAATACCAATTTGGAATTTTCAATTGGTAATTTTTTAATTGGTAATTTCAATTGGTAACTTCAATTGGTTTTTCGTCCTCGGCAGTCAGATAATGACCATTTGGGCCATTCTTGGTCACGTGTGTGACCCAAAACATGACAAATTTTGAAATGGGATGCTTATATTTCAGTAAGTATGAGACTATAATGATTTTTACTTCATATGTGACTTGAATATGTTGTAGTCTTTCAAACTTAACACAAAAGATTTTATAAGGATTACGTAACTCAATGTCAGAGGTCAAATGGCATGGGTCACGTGTGTGACTTCGCACGGAGCGCTTTTTTCATAACTAAATTTCATTTGGAAAATTCTTTAAAATATGAATAGCTATAATGTTCATCTTATTACCAGAGAAGTACTATACATTTGTAAGTACAACAATAGCAATGAATGATAATTATATCAAACCGTTGTTTTTTATAGTACTTAATTATGTGGCAACGTCTGGTCACGTGTGTGACATTTTGGGGTGGTCACGTGTGTGACATGTACAATATGAATGGAAAAATGGGAATTTTATAATATCGGGTTTAGAAAAGAATGAAAGGTTGAATTTTTACAAAGTTGGTATCAACCTGTACAGGAAAGTGAGAAGAATGAGCTTGCTAATTATCCTTTTGATATCTTGATTATTTTCTGAATTATGATTATTAGAAAAATATTGAAATATGTAAATTTATGCAAATTAGTAAAAAAGTTTCATTTTAAACTTCAAATCATGTATTTCATGAAACTTTACACATGGATCATTCCAAAAATGGAACAAAACTACAGAAAAATAAAACTTCAATTTTTCCGAAAAAGTTTCACTTTTCAAAGAATTGCCCATTTGTTGTTTAAAGCAACTGAAAAATGCCCAATAATTTGTATTGATTGCAGGGAGATATCATAATAACTCAACAACTTTGTAAAATCATGTCGTGTTCTGGGTAATTATTACAGGTCTTGCCTAAATACTGGGTAAATTACTTTGTTAAAAATTTGGGCACATTAATGTCCCAAAAACTTAGTTCAAAATATTACCCAACAGTTGGGCACATTAATGTCCCAACAACGTTGGTTACAATATTGCCCAGTAGTTGATGAGGTTGACTATGATTCCAACGTTGGGTAAACGATTGGTTAAATATACGTACTTACCCAACAGTTGGGCACATTAATGTCCCAACAACGTTGGTTAAAATATTGCCCAGTAGTTGTTGAGGTTGACTATGCTTCCAACGTTGGGTAAAACGTTTACAGTGTATATTTATCTACAACCAATGTTAATTACTCATGCGTCAATTCGTTCATCAGTTGTACATGCCATACGGTCAGAGGGAGGAAGGAGAGAGAAAAGGGGGTATGATACATGTAATTTACCTCTGACGATGGCGCTAATGATGACATAGTTGTGAAGAGAGCATCATCAAGCTGCACATGTCTCATCGTGAGTGATCGAAAGTGAGGCATGGTGCAGACAGCTTTCCCAAGATGCTCAGAAGCAACAGGACCCAGAGAGAGTGCGTCATCATACTCATCTACAAGAGTCAGTTGTTCTATCTGTTAATTATGAAAAGAAATAAAGAATGTCATGTACTGTACAACCCTTCAGTATTATTTTGTCCTGGCCTTTATAACATGTCCATGAATAGCAGACGAATGTGGGATATCATAATGATATCGATTCAAATTATGTAGAGGAGCAATATGCTGTACTTTAATACGTGTGGTTTGCGGTTGCACCATGTATAATGAGAGGATTGGTAAGTCCTGAGAAGGACTGTTGGTATTCTATTAGGATAATCATTAAAAAGACTGTGGTAGTCCTAGAAAGGACTGTTGGTAGTGGCTGGAAAGGACTGTTTGTATTCTTTCTTGAGCTTGTAGTTCTGATAAGAACTACAGCGCCGGTACAGTGATTGTAAGGTAAAGTTATTGCTGTACTTTGTAATGTGATATATTTCATCCATTACTATTCATTTTTTTTGACAAATAATTGAAATTATACAATTCGGAAATAATTATTGCATTTCTATAGGTGTTCAACAGGAAGAAAAACACACAATTCAGTATATTACCCTACTTTACAAGCTCTAAATAGACTGAGAACAATGTATGTTGTACAACATATTTAATAAGAGAATGTTACAAAGTATCTGCATGACAAATACGGTCGTAATCGATAATAACCAAATATGATATAGAGGCATATGTCAGCTCCATGATACCTGAGGAAAAATACCAGCGTTTGTTTCCTCTTTAAAATGTTAACCCAAAAGTCCATTCGGTTACGATATGAATGTATACAATTAAATAAAAAAAGAGAGAAAGATGAAAAGGACGTTCGGGAAGGGATAGAGAGAAGTAAGACTGAGAGAGAGGGTGGGAGAGAGAGGGGACGAGTTTAATACATGTAATTTACCTTTGACGATGGCGCTAATGATGACATAGTTGTGAAGAGAGCATCATCAAGCTGCACATGTCTCATCGTGAGTGATCGAAAGTGAGGCATGGTGCAGACAGCTTTCCCAAGATGCTCAGAAGCAACAGGACCCAGAGAGAGTGCGTCATCATACTCATCTACAAGAGTCAGTTGTTCTATCTGTTAATTATGAAAAGAAATAAAGAATGTCATGTACTGTACAACCCTTCAGTATTATTTTGTCCTGGCCTTTATAACATGTCCATGAATAGCAGACGAATGTGGGATATCATAATGATATCGATTCAAATTATGTAGAGGAGCAATATGCTGTACTTTAATACGTGTGGTTTGCGGTTGCACCATGTATAATGAGAGGATTGGTAAGTCCTGAGAAGGACTGTTGGTATTCTATTAGGATAATCATTAAAAAGACTGTGGTAGTCCTAGAAAGGACTGTTGGTAGTGGCTGGAAAGGACTGTTTGTATTCTTTCTTGAGCTTGTAGTTCTGATAAGAACTACAGCGCCGGTACAGTGATTGTAAGGTAAAGTTATTGCTGTACTTTGTAATGTGATATATTTCATCCATTACTATTCATTTTTTTTGACAAATAATTGAAATTATACAATTCGGAAATAATTATTGCATTTCTATAGGTGTTCAACAGGAAGAAAAACACACAATTCAGTATATTACCCTACTTTACAAGCTCTAAACAGACTGAGAACAATGTATGTTGTACAACATATTTAATAAGAGAATGTTACAAAGTATCTGCATGACAAATACGGTCGTAATCGATAATAACATGATATAGAGGCATATGTCAGCTCCTCTCATACCTGAGGAAAAATACCAGCGTTTGTTTCCTCTTTAAAATGTTAACCCAAAAGTCCATTCGGTTACGATATGAATGTATACAATTAAATACAAAAAGAGAGAAAGATGAAAAGGACGTTCGGGAAGGGATAGAGAGAAGTAAGACTGAGAGAGAGGGTGGGAGAGAGAGGGGACGAGTTTAATACATGTAATTTACCTTTGACGATGGCGCTAATGATGACATAGTTGTGAAGAGAGCATCATCAAGCTCCACATCTCCCATCGTGAGTGATCTAAAGTGAGGCATGGTGCAGACAGCTTTTCCAAGATGCTCAGAAGCAACAGGACTCAGAGAGATGCGTGTGAAATCACTCCATTTAAGAGTTAGTTGTTCTATCTGTTAATTATGAAAAGAAATAAAGAATTTGATGTATACTGTACATCCCTTTAGTATTTGTACTGGTCTTTATAATATGGTCATGTATTGAGGACGAATGTGGGATAATGTTATCGTTTCTAAACTATGTAGATGAGCTATTTGTGGCACTCTGTACTGTACTATTTTGTTCATCCATTACTGTTTTGTTTGTTTTTTCAAATAATTTAAATTATACAATTTTTAAATAATTTTTTCTTTTCTACACGTGCATGTTTAACGGGAAGAAAAACACACAACTCAGTATATTACCCTACGAGGGAAGGAGTTTAATACATGTAATTTACCTTTGACGATGGCGCTAATGATGACATAGTTGTGAAAAAAGCATAATCAAGCTGCCGCACATCGTCCATCGTGAGTGATCGAAAGTGAGGCATGGTGCAGACAGCTTTCCCAAGATGCTCAGAAGCAACAGGACTCAGGAGGTGTGTGTTACTCCAATCTGTAAGTGTCAGTTGTTCTATCTGTTAATTATGAAATGAAATAAAGAATTTCAAGTAATGTACACTGGTCTTTATAACATAATCATGTATTGCATACGAATGTGGAATAATGATACCGATTTAATATTATGTAGAGGAACTTTATTATGGTGTACTCTGTTCTGTACTATTTTGTATCCATTACTTTTTTTTTCTTCAAATAACTGAAATAATGCAATTTGGATATAATAATCACATTTCTATATTTTAGTTCTATACGTATATTAATTTCTCAAAAAAGCTGTAAAGACTGTGAAAATGTCACTTGAACAACGGTAATAATAATAATAATAATATACATTTATATAGCGCAT
Organism: Echinarachnius parma; assembly: GCA_037951105.1. NCBI lineage: Eukaryota > Metazoa > Echinodermata > Echinoidea > Clypeasteroida > Echinarachniidae > Echinarachnius > Echinarachnius parma. Next base: position 32,441 of record JBAMJV010010490.1, on the reverse strand, counting down.
AATAGTAAGATTACTCTCTATGCGCTTTACATATTAAATTAAATAAACAAAATATATTACAACCTACAAAAACAACATACACACAAAAATTATACAATTAAAGAAAATATAAACATTATAATTACAGTGCAGCCTATTTAAACAAAAATATGGGTCTTTATAATGACTTCACAAAACAATCTGTGTTTGAAATGTCTCTCAATTGTTGGGGAAGCTCATTCCATAACCTGGGTGCTGCTGTTGCAAATGCACGATGCCCGTATGTATATGTGTTTGTATTTAAGGGACTATCAAGAGGTTCTTTTTTACGGAACGGAGACTTCTCATTGGTTTATATAGTTTCAATAAATCGGCCAGGTAAGTTGGTGCATTGTTTACTAATACCTTATGGCACAAAATAATTATTTTATAAATAATCCTTTTTTCCACTGGTAACCAATGTAAGCAAGTCAACATAGGCGTTACAGGATCTCTCCGATCGGCTCGCATAATCAGTCTTGCAGCACTGTTTTGCACAACTTCTGTTATTATTGGACTTAAAAACGCGCGCAATTGAGCCACTCTTTTTAGGGCAGACATAGCTGCACAACATTTAATTTGAACATGATCTCTAAGTATCAAGTGTTGATCTATAACAACGCCCAGGTTTCGTGCCTTAGATGTTTCACATACATCATGACCATCGACAATGACAGACGCAGGTACAGGTTATTATTGGACTTAAAAACGCGCGCAATTGAGCCACTCTTTTTAGGGCAGACATAGCTGCACAACATTTAATTTGAACATGATCTCTAAGTATCAAGTGTTGATCTATAACAACGCCCAGGTTTCGTGCCTTAGATGTTTCACATACATCATGACCATCGACAATGACAGACGCAGGTACAGATGATGGACTGAATCTTGAAGAAAATGGGCATTAATTTTCAACATGTTTTTATTCGCCCAAGACACTATGTCACTTAAACAATTATTAACTTTTACAATGGTAGTCTGCGGATCATGTAGATGAAATGCAATATAAATTTGTGTGTCATCAGCGTAAAGCATAGAACTCAGTCCCTGGCAGTGCTGTAGGACTAGAGTCCGGACTCGGACTCGAGACCGGTCTCGAGTCCGTATTTCTCGGGACTCGGACTCTGACTCGGACTCGAGCCACAAAGACTCGGTCTCGGACTCGGACTCGACCAATGGTGACTCGTGACTCGGGCGAAAATCGGGCCGAGACCGGCAACGAGACCGGCATTTTTTCCGTTTTCCCACGTTTATTTATAGTTCATAAAGTTACCCCAGCGCAAGCAAAAACAAACCCGTTGTTCTGGCGTACCTTGCTCGCTTGAGTGTGGCATTCTGGAAAATGATCGTAACATCGCCTCAACAAGAAATAGACGTTGAGATTAGTCGTTTTATGTTTTGAAACACGTAATACACGGTCAAGTATTACGGCCAGAACGTGAATTAATTTACGAAAGCCTGATATGATGCGACTAAAATTGAACAACAAGCAATACGCGCGCTATTGTTAGTGTGCATTCAGCTGTGTGCTGAGAATATGGGCATGGTTGTTTGATGATATGACGAGCAGTAAGTGCGATTTATCAGGCACTGACTTGGTAAAAATTGACAAGAATGGGAACCTGACATGGTGTCACTCAGCGCGCCCTAAAACAAAGACTACTCGACCAAAATGACTGTTCTAAGTATCGTTTTTCATTGGTAAAGATACCATATCCTATGGACATATCATTTTTTTACTATATTTTGGGAAGTGCCCCGTTCCGTTTTTTGGGGGCCACCCTGTATTGCAGTATATAACCATCCAATCTGATAACAAAATCATAGTTCAATTTCAAACTTCAATCAGGTCATGATAGATGCATGCGACGCACGTATCGCACGTATCGCAAGTATCGCACCAGTCCCTTCAGTTTCAGTCAATTAGCCTATGTAGCGCCTCCCCCCCCCCCCCCATGATAAATTTGAATTACGTTATTAATCAGTATTTCTTTTCTTTCCAATTGATTCTTGACAGTGATTGCTCTTCATTGCTTCTTAGGATGATATCTTGCTCGTCTGTTCATAACTGACAGTTTATGGCACAAAACGTGAATTTTCAGATATTTGACATTTTTGGCTAAAAATTGTGATCTTAAAAGGATTAGAAAATTGCTGAAATTCATGCTTAACTTCAACAATGATTACTTTTCAGCAACTTGACTGTTTGCACATAAAGTTATATCCCATTAATCCATTTGACAGTGAACCTTAGGAAAAGATATGCAGCAGTTCCTTATCCACTGTATTTTTGGGAAATTTAAGGGTGACAAAGATCAACTAAATTCTTGTCCCGTCTGTCACACTTTTTATGAACTTTTTATCCTGCATAGACATCAATAATTGAAATGTGTCTCATACTCTGTAATAATAACCTTTGACATTGCCCAAAATCAATTCTGCAGATAACTCTTTGTCATTTCTTTGATGGTGTCTATTATGAAGATAACTGTTGTAGTAAGAAGAGTTAAAATATATCTGACAAATGGAAGTTTACAATAAACCAGACAACTATTTATGTTATAGAGAGTTCACTGTAAGGCATTTATCATAATGAAACTGATGTGACATAAAAATAATTGCAATTTAAGATTTTCCCATTGGGACTCGGACTCGGATGTCCGGGACTCGGGACTCGGGACTCGGATGTCCGGGACTCGGGACTCGGGACTCGGATGTCCGGGACTCGGACTCGACTCGGACTCCAGGGACTCGGACTCGGACTCGGACTCGGACAGGGTGGACTCGACTACAGCACTGGTCCCTGGGCATCAATGATGGTAGAAATGTGAGCACTGTACAAAGTATATATCAAGGGTCCAATGACTGATCATTGTGGTACTCCAAAATCATCCTTGACAGACTGGGAAAAAGCATCATATGTGACCTTACACCACAAAACGACCGTTATGTCGCTGATATAGTTTCTCTGTTATTAGCTGAAATAGTAAAATTTGGTTTAAAATATGAGATTCAGGATTTTTGTATTTCCTGAATGCTGGTATCTTAATCTACCTTCTGTGAAATTTTGATCGTCAGAAATCATGTTTAAATATGTTTTTTCATCAAATAAAAATTATCAGATTACAGCACTTGAATGGACGCCGATCTTTGAAGTGGCCTGTTTCTCCCTTGTTTTACAAATGCTTCAGCCATTTCCCAAATTTTTGGCGCTCATTTTCAGAGGGTTTGCCTTGTCTGAATATGACAAATTATATACCATTTTAAAGGTTATAACTTCTACTGTAATGTCATGTGAAAATCAGCATAATCATTTTCCCCGACTTATTGGTCGTTTTGTGGTGTGAGGTCACATATACTTTCACAACATGAGAGCGCTGGGATAAGTAGGATGTTATCCATTTCAAGACTACACCATCAAGTCCGTAAAGATGATTCAGGCGATCTAGCAGTACAGGGTGTTCGATGATGTCGAAGGCCGAACTGAAATCCAAGAGTACCAGAAGGACTTCTTTTCGCTGATCCAGGGATGAGAGAATGTCGTTCTGAACTCGGACAAGTGCTGTTTCGACACTATCAGGCAATTCATACTTACGTCTAGCACTGGCTCGGCACTGGATAAATCAAGTGCTAGACGAAAAAGCCGACCATTCAGGGATCAACAGTGGATATTTGACGCGCACAAGTGCACTTCTATTGTGACGTAACGATGACTTGCAAATTCTGAACGCGCAATACCGTAATGCGCATGCGCAACCTTGTGCTAGACGACGCTAGACATTTCCATTCAGATCTGCGTCTAGCTAGCACTGGATTTATCCAGTGCCGAGCCAGTGCTAGACCAGGGGGGTGTCACTGCTGCCAGAGTGCAGCGATTTTTGCTCACCGGAAGAGCCTACAACTGGTTGCATTATGGGCTACTTTTTTGTCTATCATCAGAGACTAAAACACAAACAGACAATATATCAATAGACGGTTACAGGTTAATTTGTAAGGAGAGTATAGATAAGTCTCCATTAGGTGGTCATCATGGTATTTGTTTCCTTTATAAACAACAATATGAGAAGAACATTGAACAAATATATGATAACGGTCTTAGTGAATCTATACTGTGGATTAAGATTTAAAAAGAATTATATGGCTTTGAATTTGTTATTGGATCTGTTTATATTCCTCATGAGGGATCGAAATATTTTAATTCAGACATATTCGATGATATTCTTGATGACGTAATGTACATGCGTAGTATACTACAGATACCAATATGTCTCATTGGCGATTTTAACGCAAGAACAGGATTATTAAAAGATTACTTAGAGGAAGATAAATTTGACTGTCTATTAAATGTTCAGAACATGTCATTGAACCATGTAGTGACAATGAAAAGTTATTCGCCACATCAGAATAGACATAATGAAGATACTGTTGTTAATAATAATGGTCGTCAACTGATAAAACTATGTCAAACATCAGATATGCACATTATAAATGGCCGATATGGTGATGATTTGGGAAAAGGGAAATTAACTTGTGCCGATGCTAGCACTATTGATTATTGTATTACGTCAGTTGAATTATTGCCATTCATTCACAATTTTCGTGTTGATGATTTTGAGAAATGTATGTCGGACAAACACACTCCAATTTGTTTGACTCTGAAATTGAATGACTCTAGTCAAAGTGATATTATAGAAGCAGGAATAAAAAGTTGTCCTTTTAACGATGGTCAGCAATCATCAGTTATATTTAAATGGAATCCTGATCTTGCAAACAATTTTATGCTGAATTTAGATGACAAGAAAATTGCGGAAGTCTCAAAATTTATTGATGAAATATAAATTGATGAATATTGTAATTCAGCGAAATTAGTTGATAGTATAGTTGATTTAGTAAAGAATATATACTTTGATTCTGCAAAAAAGCTTGGAATGTCACGTACAATAAATAGGAATAGAAATAAACCCTCATTTAGACCATCTAAAGCGTGTAAGGGAAAACCTTGGTTTAATGACGAATGTCAAAATTTAAGAAGAGAACTCTTTCGACTGCGGAAGAAGAAAAAAAAATGCCTGGAACAGGCAACTAAAATTAGATTAGACTCAAAACTCGCTGCGTTGCGAAAGAAATATAAGACTTTGATAGCCAAATTGAAAGAAGAATATGACAAAAAAACTCAAGACAATTTTAGAAGTTTGAAGAAAAAAAAACCAGCTGAATTTTGGAAACTATTAAAGCAAGGCGAACAAAAAGGTAATACTGTATCAATAGAATCTTTTAAGGAATTTTTTGAAAATTTGAATAAGAAAAGTGAGCGAAATGAAAGTCAGAATCAATTCAATAATGTTGAATACCAGCAACAAAATAATGAAATAAATATACCTTTTGTGGATAATGAGATTAAAAATCAAATTAAAAAACTGAAGAATAATAAATCTTCTGGTAATGATTCTATTTTGAATGAGTTTATTAAACATAGCAATAATCAAATGATATCTTTAATAAGGAAAATGTTCAATGTAATATTAGACAGTGGGCACGTCCCTCAGGACTGGACTATCGGTGTTTTATGCCCAATTTATAAGAAGAAAGGATCAACACATGATCCAGATAACTATCGACCGATTACTTTATTGAGTTGTTTAGGGAAGCTTTTTACTGCTGTATTGAATGAGCGGCTAACACAGTACGTTGATGCCTATAATTTAATAGGAGAAGAACAGGCCGGTTTTCGCAAGAATTATTCTACGCTAGATCATACTTTTGTTTTGTATTTTAATTGATATTTATCTATCAGAAAAGAAAAGAATATACAGCGCTTTTGTTGATTATAGGAAAGCATTCGACTCTGTTGATAGAAATGTATTGTGGTATAAAATGTTACGATACAATATTAATGGCAAAATCCTTGCACTTGTTCAAGATATGTATAATAAGGCCAAGTCATATGTTCGAAGTAACGCAGAACGTTCCGACCTATTTGAATGTAATGTAGGAGTAAGACAAGGTGATAACCTATCGCCCTTACTATTTGCAATGTTTATAAATGATTTTGAATCAACCTTACGAGAAAATTGTAAAGGTGTTAATTTGCTCCCTCGTAACATTGAAAAGAAAGTACGTGATGAAGGTGTAAATGTGTTTTTGAAGTTGTTCACTCTTTTAAATGCAGATGACACTATCATTTTTGCTGAGTCTGAAAATGATCTCCAAATTGCTTTAGATAATGATACTGTAATAAATGGTCCTTGAAAGTTAATATTAACAAAACTAAAGTGGTAATATTTTCCCGTGGAAAAATCAGGAAATTACCTGTTTTTCGTTTGGGAAATGACATTTTAGAAATAGTAGATGATTATGTATACCTTGGAACAACATTCAATTACAATAATCATTTTAAGAAGGCTCAAAATAAACAAATTATTCAAGCGCGAAAGGCGATGTTTAGTTTAAGAGCAAAATCAAAATCGCTTAGTTTACCAATAGATATTGAATTGGATCTTTTTGAAAAACTTGTCAATCCTATTCTTTTATATGGAAGCGAAGTATGGGGTTGTGAGGAAAATTTAAAAGAAATTGAACACTTTCAAATTACCTTTTATAAACAATTACTAAAAATCAATAAAAGTAGTGCAAATTGTATGGCATTTGGCGAATTAGGAAAGCATAGTATTTTGAAAGATATTGAAATGAGAATGTTATTATTTTGGATAAGGATTGTTATAAGTAAAACTTCAAAGTTATCACACATTGTTTATGACATAATGAAAATGATGTTTAATCTTGATATATACCGTTCCCCTTGGTTAGTCAAGATAAAGAATTCAATAGATAAACTGGGATTGTCGTATTTATGGGATAGCATAGAGGGCAAAGACCCAAAGTGGCTTGAATTGACAATAAAACAACGGTTAAATGACGTCCACTCTCAAAATTGGCATTATGAAGTAAACCGTAATTCACATTGTTTGAATTACGCATTTTTAAACAAACATGTACTTTCGAAAAATGCCTCATGAAATTACCATTTAAGCATAGAGTAATAATTTGTAAATTTAGATGTGGAAATCATCGTCTGCCAATTGTTTCCGGTAGATATTCAAACGTGGATAGATCACAACGATTTTGTACTTTGTGCAATCATTCTAAACTTGGGGATGAATTCCATTACCTATTTGAATGTACGGAATTTGAACTAGCAAGGAAGAAATTCCTCGATAACTACTTTAAAAAACGGCCGGACACTATCAAAATGTATAAATTGTTTAATTCCCCTTTGCCGTCGACATTGTTGAAGCTATCCAAATTCTGCAGCATCATTATGGACAGATTTAAATAAATATTGTGTATATTTTTGTATATTATTGTACATACGACAAAGAATTATCACTGCTTGTATTTCAATATTGAAAATCAAACATTAAGTGTAAAATCAAAAATTTTAGATTTTCACAGTGATAAATCTGAAACTGAAATAATTTGTAACTAATTCATTTAGTGCCTTTAATTAATGTATTGATTACTACATCACCTGCATATCAATTTATAACAAACTTACAATTAGAGAACATTACTTTGTAAATATTAGATGTTTTCATTATACTTTGTAAATATTATATGATTATACTTTGTACATATTGTATATAACTATGTGACATTATTCAATGAGACATTTCTTATATTGTTATCCTCAATACCCTTGTTAAGGGTGAAAGGATATTAATAAATTTCATTTCATTTCATTTCATTTCATTTCATTTCATTTCATTTCATTTCAGCATGATGATTGGTCAAGTATTTCTAGGTCACTACGCGATGACGTAGAGAAGTAGGCTACGGGAGCTTCAAAAATCGGTTCACTCCGCCATGTTGCCCATGTACAAAGTCTATGGGACACGTGACTTGCGCGCGTTAAGTGAGCCTTCTAGTTATAAACGGGTTGGTTTGTTTATTCATACTTCTATGTGCTAGACGTAAGTATGAATTGCCTGTATGTTGGCGCTTATATGCCGATTGCCTGGGGTTGTGGAGATCATTCTGTGAGAGATAAGTCTGTATTTGGTTCACCGCAGCCTTTTCTATACCCCGCACAAAAAGTTCCGCAATCGAGGTTTGCACATTAATAACTTTTTTATTACGCTATTACTATTCATAAATTTGGTATCATTGGAAAGCGTGAATCCTCCTCTTTACATTGATATAACATTTGCTATGAATATTTTATCATGGAATGTGCATTGCATCCAAATGTAGGGCAAAGTCAAAAGTGAAATGTTGCAAAATGCACTGATTTTGTCAACAGAGTGCCTTCCTTGGCTTGAATGGGGGTGAGGTGGTCATGCATTCAAGCCACGTTTTAATCTTCAAACAAAAGGAAGGCACACTGTTGACAAAATCAGTGCATTTTGCAACATTTCATTTTTTTACTTTGCCCTACATTTGGATGCAATGCACATTCCATGATGAAATACTCATAGCAAATGTTATATCAATGTAAAGGGGAGAATTCACGCTTTCCAATGATACCAAATGTATCAATGGTAATAACCTAATAGAAAAGTTATTAATGCGCAAACCTCGATTGCGGAACTTTTTGTGCGAAGTATATATATAAGCTTTCCGAGAAACCATAAATTGGAGATAGGTCGATAATTACCAGTGGTGTAACAACAGCTTGCTTTAAGGACACTGGCATGACACCAGATTGGAGGCTCGAGTTTATGATCGTGGTGATCATTGGTGTCAATGCTGATGAGCATTTTTTCGTCAGGGAGGTTGGCAAAGGGTCCAGCGAGGATGTAGAAGAAGATGCTGATTTTAACAATTGTAACACTTCCTCGTCTGTGAGCATGTTGAACTCATACATAGAAGAATGACAATCTTCTGGCAAATTGACCGTAAGATCCACTTGAGGTACCTGTCTGAGACCCTCTCTCAGCTTCTGTACTTTGTGCAAGAAAAATTTGGCAAACTCATGTGCTAAAGTTTTGGCACATTCATGTTTTGGAAGGGGGCACTCGTTATTGGGCGGAAGAGTTTTCGTTGATCACATGATCCGATCTTCTCCAGATAGTAATCATTTTGAGCTTGAGATTGCATTGGGACTTGTATAACGGTATAACGGTATTCATGTAGAGCAAATTATAAGGGATGCGCATAACAAATTAGGCCGTAATCGATAATAACCAAATACAATATAGAGGAATATGTCAGCCCCTCCCACCCCTGAGATATCAGTAAGCAGAAATACCCCCATTTGGTTCATCTTTAAGATTCATACGCTATCATTCTTCAGGGGAGAGAGAATGAAAGAGAGAGGCTGGGAGAGAGAGGGGAGGAGTTTAATACATGTTATTTACCTTTGACGATGACGCTAATGATGACATAGTTGTGAAGAGAGCATCATCAAGCTGCTGCACACCTCCCATCGTGAGTGATCGAAAGTGAGGCATGGTGCAGACAGCTTTCCCAAGATGCTCAAAAGCAACACGACCCCCAGAGAGTGCGTCATATGTATCACATTTAAGAGTCAGTTGTTCTATCTGTTAATTATGAAAAGAAATACAGATTTCAAGAACTGTACACTGGTCTTTATAACATAATCATGTATTGCATACGAATGTGGAATAATGATACTGATTCAATATTATGTAGAGGAACTATATTATGGTGTACTCTGTTCTGTACTAGTTTGTATCCATTACAATTTTTTCTTCAAATAATTGAAATAATGCAAGTTAGATATAATAATCACATTTCTATACGTATGTTCAACAATAAGTAAAACACATTTTAGAGCTATACGTATATTAATTTTTCAAAAAGCTGTAAAGACTGTGAAAATGTCACTTGAACAACGGTATTCATGTAGAGCAAATTAAAGGGATGCCCATAATAAATACGGCCGTAATCGATAATAAGCAAATACAATATAGAGGAATATGTCAGCCCCTCCCACCCCTGAGATAACAGTAAGCAGAAATACCCCATTTGGTTCATCTTTAAGATTCATACGCTATCATTCTTTTGGTTACAATAGTGTGTAAATGTGAAATAGAGAAAGATGAACAATACGGGAAGAGAGAGAGGGTGGGAGAGAGAGGGGAGGAGTTTAGTAGATCAGTTTACTATATGTAATTTACCTTTGACGATGACGCTAATGATGACATAGTTGTGAAGAGAGCACCATCAAGCTGCTGCACATGTCTCATCGTGAGTGATCGAAAGTGAGGCATGGTGCACACAACTTTCCCAAGATGCTCAGAAGCAACATGACCCAAAGAGAGTTTGTCAACTTCAAAATCATTATCTCCAAGAATCAGTTGTTCTATCTGTTAATTATGAAAAGAAATTAAGACTTCCATATACTGTACAACCCTTCAGTATTTGTACCGGTCTTTATAACATGTTCATGTATTGCAGATGAATGTGGAATAATGTTATCGATTCAAAATAATAAAGCGAAATATATGCTGTACCTTGTACTGTACTACTGTTCACCCATTGCAATTAATTGTACAAATAATTGAAATCATACAATTTGGAAATGATTATTGCATTTATATAGGTGTTCAACGGAAAGAAAAACACATAATTCAGTATATTACCCTTTATATCCTACATGAATGAAATCCTGTTCAGTGATTGGTCTACATAGCGTCATGTGACCAAACATAGTAATGCCCATGGAGAAAAATGTGCTATGCGTGACGTCATTCATGGAATAGTAAATGCTATTCCATGAATGACGTCATAGACGCCAGGTGATCATATTGAGCCCATAGAGATGCGTGTTATAAAACTTCCCTGCGAGCGGAGGTCTTGTGTTAGCTTGCGAAAGATGCTCGACGAGATTTCTCAAAGAGTTATTTAAAAAGAAATACAGCATATTTTCACCCGTGAATATCAATAAGTTCCAAAGAATATTCTAGAGATGCATTTCCGTAGCGGTATTCGAATTAAAAAATTCCGACAATGGTGCACATTGTGCATCGTTGTCCTTCTTTGGTCGTGACACTAATTCGTCATTTAACAATTGGCCGCGGTGTGCACTGCACTAGCTGTATGTGTAATGTACGAATAACAATTTTCTCCATACAATTACACGTGTGTAGTATGTAAAGCAGGTTAATTATTCACTTTGATGCGCGCGTCTTGCATTTGGGTGCGCATTAGTTGTTAAGGCGCGTAACCATGAATGGAAAGATAGCGCAATACGCGCTCTGCGCTAGGACTATTGCGCAAAGGGGGTCAGTGTCACAAACAGAAAATAGTCAGTGCAGTAATGGTTCCATGATCAATGTTTTGTTTTTCTTTATATTTTTCTTTAATTTAATTGAAATCATTTATTTTTGCGATGATTATGATTATGCGAAGGATATAAAACAAATATATCATGCACTATTTCGAGCCACTAGTGAAATTATGGATTCCTCGGTGACAGGAAAAGCACTATGTTCTTCGGGTCTACGACCCTCAGAACATAGTGCTTTTCCTGTCACCTCGGAATCCATAATTTCAACTAGAGGCTCTCAGTGCATGGGTTAGTTGTTTAATATTACACGTTCTAAATAGACTGAGAACATGTATGTTTCACACCATATTTATTAAAGGGACATTCCCTCTTTTGCAAGCCAAATTTCAAAAGTTAGGAGGTTATTTTCCTATATGAAAGAAAATGTCATTTAACGGCATGCCTGAACAAATTAGGGCTTGAAATCTCCTTTTCGTGGAGTTATAGACCTACAACTAATAAACCATCGTCCAACGGTTATTGTGCATTATACGTGTTTTCACCCGGTGATGAAGTTCGTACACGTATTTCACGGAGTGCCAGATCGCTATGCATGACCCCTACGTGACCCGCGCTAGCTAGGTGACCCGCGCATAAATAACAATGGAGAAGCGTTTACCAAACAAAATACCCAAACCTCACTTAAACTGACATATACATGTAATTATATATTCTTAATTTGTTAGATCTTTTTCCGTGACATACGTTTACAAATGTCGGCTTCACAATACCTTTACAAGAATAAGTACAATATTGTTGTAATATTATGCAAAATCACTTAAACTCCTTTATTGACCGATAGCCTATATAGTTTGCAGTGGCGGATCCAGGGGGGGGGGTTATGGGGTTTAACCCCCCCCCCCCCCCCCCCCCCCCCACCCTTGGGCTGCCAAGTGAAAATGTATCGGTGAAAAAAGTGAAAAAAAGTGAAAAACAAATTCACTTACGGGGGTTAAAAAAAGCGAAAAAATCGCCGAGAGGGGGGACACCCCCCTCTCGGACTCTCCCCCTAGTCGCCGCTACGCGGCTCGGGTCAACCCCCCCCCCCCTTAGCAAAAAGCTAGATCCGCCCCTGGTTTGAATGGAGGGACGCATTCGTTTTTCTTTTGTAGAATCCAAATTACAGGGCTGGTCGATCTGAATTTGTTTGTGTGTGTTACAGTGATCCCGATCCGTCAACTGGAACCTGTTCAGACGTTTTGTAAAAGAGGACCTGTAGTATCCGCATGACAAATATGGTCGTAATCGATAATAAACAAATTTGAGGTAACGATGATACAGAATATACCAGCGGTTGTTTCCTTTTTAAAATATATACGCAACAGTTCATTCGCTTACAATATGGATGTATTCAACTTAATACAAACAAGAGAAAAATTAAAAAGACGGGAAGAGAGAGAGGCTGGGAGAGAGAGGGGAGGAGTTTAATACATGTAATTTACCTTTGACGAAGGCGCTAATGATGACATAGTTGTGAAGAGAGCATCATCAGGCTGCACATGTCTCATCGTGAGTGATCGAAAGTGAGGCATGGTGCAGACAGCTTTCCCAAGATGCTCAGAAGCAACATGACCCAAAGAGAGTGCGTCATCGTCCTCATATACAAAAGTCAGTTGTTCTATCTGTTAATTATGAAATGAAATACAGAATTTCATGTACCGTACAACCATTCAGTATTAATGTACTGGTCGTTATAACATGTTCATGTATTGCAGACGAATTTGGGATAATGCTTTTGGTTCAAATCTATGTAGAGGAACTATATGCTATACATATGTTCAACGAGACAAAAACACAATCCAGTGCGTATATAAACACTTTTGCTCAAGCGCAGGGACTTAGTAACATTGTCCAAATCCTTGAAATCGAATTTGAATTCTAGCGGTACCCTCATACCTTGTAGTATTGGTATAAACAATACAAACACGGGAAAGGTTTTGGTTTTTCAAATTTCCCTTTCGATAAAAAGATATTTACGATTGAAGTGTTCAGATGTTTAATTATCCACTGGACCGTGAAAATCGCGTACAGACTAAGGGAATGGAATGATTAGTGAATATCAATTGACATTTTGTCTCATTACTCGGCCATATAACCTCCATTTAACTTGAAATGTTCACACAACACCCAGTGGACATCTCAGATAACAATAATATACATTGTATTAACCACTCATCACTTCATGCACATGTCGACAAAGTTACTAGATCCCTTTTAAAGGGAGTGTCTGCCTTTCACAAATCGTCTAAACAGCTTCCAGTAGACGGATTATGATGAATGTAACACTTCAATAACATTTCAGATTGAGCAACCCTGTAATTGCAATGTAAACGACGGTCAGTCACTTTTGTTATTTTGAGATCTATAACTCTATAGATTTTTAAGTCATATTTTCATTTCAGGCAAGCTATTAACTGACATTTTCTTTCATATAAGACTATAACCTCGCAGCTTTTGGCTTTTGGCTTGAAAAGGGCGGACACTCATGACATCAAGTGAACAACGTGTTCATGTAGAGCACGATACAAAATGTGTGCATGTCAAATGCGATCGTAATCAATAATAACCAAATTCGATATATTAATGTGAGCATATGTCTGCCACTCTTATCTCTGAGAATGTCTACAAAGCCGTACTATATATATCATTGAAAAGTGAAAGCTTGACATGATGGGTGGGACGGCTCTTAAAAAATGCTTTTCGGATGTAGCAACATCCATTATTAAACGACCCTGAACAATTCAAGTTCATTTATCTAGATAAGAGCTCGTGTACAATTAAAACAGATTTGTTTGACAATGTATTGTATTCATGTACATCTCTCTTGTCAAACTAATCACTTAGTTTATTGATGTATTGCACACATTTATTTTGCATTCATATAACGCAACTTAAAATGTACTTTTTTTAGGGGGTGTGGACTTAATGTGCTTTAACTCTGTGATTTGTAACTTTTGTCAATGACATTCACACTCGATCAATTTCTATGAATTAAAAAACAACGTATTTGTTTTAGAGAAAAACGCTATAATATTCGATAAGATGGGATTACAAATCACCATGGCCAATACATTATTGTTCGTGGCTGAGCCCGTGTTTGGCATGGAGGAAGCAGCAGTACCCATTCTGAAGGTCAAACTAGTATACAATAAATTAATCTTGAATGGGGTTTTCAACCTTATGAGATAAATAATTGGTTACAGTCCGTTATTCCGAAGGTTCGTTATTCCGAAGGTTCAGTTATTCCGAAGGTTCGTTATTCCGAAGGTTCGTTATTCCGAAGGTTCGTTATTCCGAAGGTTCGTTGATCCGAAAATAAAATCGGGTTCGTTATTCCGAAGGTTCGTTTGTCCTAAAATGAAATAGGGTTCGTTAATCCGAAAATTAAAATAAATACGACGTAGAAAAGAATTGAGTTGATTTGATTTTGAGCAGTGTGGACTTGGGAAAGGGGATTAATCTTACTCTAATTGCCGTGGCTGCATGGGGGTGGGGGAGAAGGGGAGGTGACAAAGAGTGGCTTTACAATTCTAATCAAATTGTATTTTATTTTTCTTTGTAAAACAGTGCAATAAGAATGAGATATATATATTTATATCTTTCTCATGTAAAAAAACATGAAATAAAACCAAAATCAATTTGATATAATTATAATTATGTCATAAAGTTAGAATTTGCTGCTTGATATCAGTCCAACACACACACAAACACATACACACGCACACACACCCTATTTCATTTTCAGATTAACGAACCCTAATTCATTTTCGGACTAACGAACCTTCGGAATAACGAACCCTATTTCATTTTAGGACTAACGAACCTTCGGAATAACGAACCCGATTTCATTTTAGGAATAGCGAACCTTCGGAATAACGAACCTTCGGAATAACGAACCCGATTTCATTTTAGGAAAAGCGAACCTTCGGAATAACGAACCTTTGGAATAACGAACCTTCGGAATAACGAACCTTTGGAATAACGAACCTTCGGAATAATGCAACAAATGTTCGGATTAACAAACCCTATTTCATTTTCGGATTAACGAACACTCAGGTATAGGAAATTTGCGTGTTCGGAATAACGAACCTTCGGAATAACGAACCGCACCCAAATAATTAATCAGAATTGAATGTTGAAATTTAAGCCTGTTAATATTGCTGGATGAATGCGTGGACTAGTGAAAGTAAGTTTCAGGGGTTGAGAAACGAGCAGCTGGCACTGGTAACAAGAGATAAGAGCAATAAGATGAGTAGAAATTGATCACACCACACATAGTTTGTTGAGAACATTATATTTTATGGAAACTATAGTTAACATGTTTTAATACATGATTTTCGGATTAAGATAATAATACGATTTTTCCAGTCATTATATTCAATGTAAAACACGTCCTCACATCCTTTCTACTCCACTGAAACAAACATGTAGTTGACTGTCCATGAGCGTAAAGCCCTTTATTATTTTGGTCTGTATGAAAGCACCTTAACATTTAGATATTTGTTTTAAATAGCTGCTCTTAACATTCTTAATGCACCTGCTTAAAATTCTAATTTCAATACTAATTTTAAAATATGATGTTGGTAATACTAGGTTTGATAATCGCGGCAAACCGTTTATAGCTTTGCTCATTACTGTGATCCAGAACAGCATCATTTGAAATGTAGCATCTGATATTAATAAATGAGATGTTTTAAATAATCATAATTAGGTGAGTTATCAAATTGTATATACAATATAAATCTAACAACTTAGAACCTTTATATCGCCCCCTCTACTTCCAGTGGTTGCTAGCACAAATGTTACATACAGAATATCATACTTTGAACGCGTTCTTGTTGTAGGTTCGGAAACAGCATACGAATGTATGTACTTGTTACTTATTTCAAATACAATTCCATGGTTCGCACAACAATTATGGCAATGATAGAATGATTGAAAATATTGCTATTTGCAAACATATGGAGTGTCTAAGCAAAGAAATATAGAAAACAAATGTATAAAGTTTATTCAAGATCCGGGCATACGAGACACACATTAATAATAATAATGATGATAATAAGGATTATTTATATGGCGCTATTTACCTGAGTCCCATAACGCTTTACACTAGATTATTATTATTCCGGTCAAAAGATACCATTCCTGCACGTAAAATGCACAATTTCCATTCCCAGGGGTGTATTCCTACCAGTCGCCTGTTACGCGCACACTAAGGAACCACGTTCCCATCATTTCGGGTCCCCATGTATCCACCTGGGTAGATATAGTAGAGACCAGCAGCTGCAGCACAAGTGGAACATTTTTCTTGCTTAAAGGGGTAGTAAAGTTTTGTTAAGGCTGAACTTCAGTAACCAAACCGGGACAGTAACAATATATACTATTACTAATACTTAGAACTCCACCATGCTCGAAAGGTATACAAACTTACAAACGACTAAGTAAAAAGCCCATTATAATTCAAAAAGAGCCATTAAAAGGCATTGGTTTGAACCATTTTTCATACAAAATTATGCATGTGATGTTTTATTGAAATCATGATTAAATAGAGAGATCATCAACAACTAAACCCCTCAGAAAAAGTTCGGAAACTCACGTTTGATCGATCATATCTCTCGTATTTTTAAATTAGCATACTCGACATTGGTGTCATAATAAACCCTCATTATATACCTTTCCAACTGTGCATTATGTGTAGTGATTATGCAATTGGGGCGATTGCAGTAGCCCAGAGAATGGGGGGAGGCAGGAAGTGAAATGTCGCAAAATGGCTCAATGCATTTAATTTACGAGTGCATGACTGTGTTGACCAGTTTTCTGAAAGTTAACTTTCTATTGAATATTGCCACCCTTTTCATTTATCAAAATCATTGGATTTGGTACCATTTTAATGTAAATTAACTGTTCTTTACAGTGACGATGGCATATTAATCGTAATGATTCTGCAAATGGGGTGTGTGCAGGGAACCGGAATATGGAGATGGGTTGAGTGTAAAATCCGACAAAAAATATGGAGTTGACAAAAAATCAGAGCGTTGCATCCTTTTTTTTAGCTTTTGGGAGGATTTTTTAGTATTTTAAATCAAATATTCACGATTAAATTTTATATCAACGGAAAGCCCAACCACTCTTCCGTATGAAAATGTGAAATTTATAATGATTTTGTTACAGGGCGGCTGCAGGGACATGAATGTGGGGGAGCCTTAAAAGTGAGCCATTTCAAAACGCTCTGATTTGGTGTCGGTGTCTTTTACCATTGTTTGGTGGGAATTTTAAAGTTTTTTTTTGTGATGAATGATGTCATTTGACAATTGTTACCACGTTACATTCAACTCAAACAGCCAAACAATCGTACAACCACTACACAAGCATATCACTATTTAAGACTTTGCGTTACTGTTTCTGTTTTGTTTTATTCAATAGCGAATTGAAGATCCAAATGCAGTTACGACAGCCTGGCACATCCTCCTCATGCTGTCCACCAGTCTCATCACTCTGGCCTGTGGGATGGCATCCTATTCCTCAAGAACACCGGCTTCGATTTGCCCAATCGCACGGGAACTTTCGGTGTTGTTCAATCTTGGCATGATGTTCATGAGAGTACTCATCTTGGAATGAACATGCAATCTCAAATCATTAAAGAAGCTGTAGAGACAGCTTTTTCAATTGAATTCTTCTCATTTATGGCCAACTTATTAAAGTCGCATTATATCCTCCACAGAATGGTAAAAGACACCGACACCAAATCAGAGCGTTTTGAAATGGCTCACTTTTGAGGCTCCCCCACATTCATCTCCCTGCAGCCGCCCTTTAACAAAATCATTATAAATTTCACATTTTCATAAAGAGTTGTTGGGCTTTCCGTTGAAATAATATTTAATCATGAATGTTTGATCTAAAATGCTCAAAAATCCTCCCCAAAGCTCGAAAAAGGATGCAACGCTCTGATTTTTTGTCAACTCCATATTTTTGGTCTGATTTCACACTCAATCCATCTCCATATTCCGGTTCGCTGCACACACCCCATCTGCATAATCATTACGATTAATATGCCATCGTAAAGAAGAGATAATTTCCATTAAAATGGTACAAAATTCAATGATTTTGATAAATGGACAGTTTTTCAATATTCAATAGAAAGTTAATTTTCAGAAGACTGGTCAACACAGTCATGCAGTCGTAAATTAAATGCATTGAGCCATTTTGCGACATTTCACTTCCTGCCTCCCCCCATTCTCTGGGCTACTGCAATCGCCCCAATTGCATAATCACTACAAATAATGCACCGTTTGAAAGGTATATAATGAGGCTTTATTGTGACACTAATTTCGAGTATGCTGGTTAAAAAATACGATAGATATGATCGATCAAACTTGAGTTTCCGAACTTTTTTTAAGGGGTTTATTTAAAAAACGCTTTTGAAAATTTTTGAAAAAGTGTATGCATTTTTTTCATTTTTTGAAAAAATTCAACTAATTATTTGTGCCCCAAATAATTATGAGATCAGATATATTTATTGATATTTCAGCCGTTTCTGGACCGATTTTGACCAAATAAAGTTTATTCTGCCATTCAATTGCACTTTCTCTCAAATTCGACACTCAGTTTTCCATTATGTTATTCCAAATTGTGATGTGCAGCGCCCTCTCTACCAAAACTGAACTACCCCTTTAAGAACAAACGCAACGGACAATACACTGGATTCGAACTCGTGATCCCATTAGAAAATGAGTTCGATCACATTCAAAACACATTCAAATAGCAGGGTATTACACCAACCAGTATTTAGGCATGCAGGTAAAGGATGAAAGGAATCGCGGTAAAAAGAACATAGTACAAATACATGCTAAAGCAAGTGTAAAACGTTAAAGGAATGGTTGAGTTTTGGTATTGAGAGTATAGTAGTTTCAATCATTCATTTATTGATTTCTCATAAAATATACAATATACAAGGTAAAATGTGTCAGGAAATCACATAAAAAAGCCAGAGGCTTGAGAGGGGAGTGATTCTCTATATAAAAATACATAATATAATATAATGTTATACACTAAAAATAAGACTTAGGGTACACTAACTACATTGAATCAAGAAACTACAAATAAATAGGCTAAAAATCCAACATCCCCAACCCCCGATGGAAATAATTGAACATCATGGTATTTAATAAGCATTGACAATATGTTTTTTAAACTTAGACCTGAAAGAACTTGTCATATTTACATTTTTAAGAGTAGAGTCGAGCTCATTCTACAGTTTGCTACCTTATAAATCACAGAGTTATTTTCAGTCAAACTAAATTTTAGTAAGCAAACCCGCACCATTACATTATAAACTAATACTTATATAACTCCACCATGCTCGAAATGCATAACAAATTACACACAATTAAGGAAAAGGCCTATTATCATTACAAAAAACAGTGGCGTAGACAGGTTCTTACACTTGGGGGATGAAATGTTTTCCCGGCCGAGACGACTTGCAAAAATGTTTCGAGACCGAGGGAATTGAGGCAAAATTGGGCAAAGACCTAAGGGGGCTCACAATTTGTTTTGTGTGCAGGGGCTCATGCCCAACCACACTCACATGGTTGCCAACTGTGAGCCGGGTGAGAGTGAGATAATGCGAGGGAGATAAACGACTGAGTGGAGGAGGGGGTATCACCCCTCCCACCATAGGGAGCTTTTGCTTTTTTGGACTTGAAATTGTGCAATCTGGTGCATACCTAGATAGAAAATTTGGGAGTTAAAGGCATATATGCGTGGGTTATAAAGGGTAGTCAGCAAATTCCAACTCGACTCCACCGTAATCTCTCGAGGTAAACTCACGATATGTGTTGGATCGATCGAAGAGAGGTGCTAGGAAATATCTGAACAAAGGCCTTCTTATGAAATTGCATGCAGCAAACAAATTTCTCACGCTATCACCTAGGCATCAAACAGCGGCACTTTGAAGTCGGTTGCGGTTAAGCGTGTTACATGATATTTTCGCTCCTAAACATCTCTGATGGATCTCCATTCGACTAGTACAAACATTCCGAACGCGACTATTTTTGATGCATTTTTGACTCGGGTATTCGGAAGTGGGACAGTTTGCGATCGCTACTTATAACTGAGCCAATGGGGATTACGTACCGTGCGTAAAAGTGCGCAAGATGGATCCACGCGTCTAATAACCCACGCATATATATGCCTTTAAGATTGACTGTATCTGAGAAAGCGTTTTATGATTTGGGGGGAGGGTGTGAGAGGGGAGGTGTCCCCCTCCCACGGTGGGGAGCTTTTGCATTTTTGGACTTGAAATTGTGCAATCTGGTGCATACCTGGATAGGAAATCTGGGAAAGCGTGTTAAGATTTGGGGGAGGGTGTGGGAGGGGGTGTCCCCCCTCCCACGGTAGGGAGCCTTTGCATTTTTGGACTTGAAATTGTGCAAACTGGTGCATACTTAGATAGGAAATCTGGGAAAGCGTGTTTTGATTTGTGGGGAGGGTGTGGGAGGGGGGTGTACCCCCTCCCACGGTAATGAGCTTTTGCATTTTTGGACTTGAAATTGTACAATCTGGTGCATACCTAAATAGGAAATTCAGGAGTAAGATTGACTGCATCTGTGTAAGCATGATATGATTTGATCGACCAGAAATTTTCAATATATTTTTCACGAAGAAAACAAATAATTGACACACTAATAAATATGCACCCCAACACACACACATATTATGTTTATTTTCATACATAGGTCCAATATAAACCATATGCCACATTATGTATTATCCAACAACATAGGCTACAACCACGAATGAGTGCCGAGGGAGCGAAGTGACCGAGGGCTGGGGCAGAGCCATAGGGGGAGGTTTCCTCCCACGGTTAAGATGTTGCATATACATATACTTGAAATGTGCAATTTGGTGCACGTCACACAATCGGCCAGAGCAATGCCAATGTAGACACACGGGAACTACATGACCGGTAGAGAGAAAGTACCATAAAGGTGTTGCCACTCGCTCAATTCTTTGATTGAATGACAACACAGCTAAAAGTTGATATTTTCATGGACTGATTTATGAAATAATCGAACGCCCCAATACTTGTTTACATAATATTTTGAAGACACTGATCATTGGGATGAAATTATATGATTTTAATCGCCTTTTCTATGCCTGTGTCCGCTCGGTTAGGCTCGCCATTGCATTTGTACATGTGTGACCTGTCTCGCGTTTTCTGTCGATGCAAAGTGCAAAGTCAATTACTGAGCGGATACCAGGATACATAGCAACTACGCAAGCCTCCCTTAAAATCATTAGTTGTCCCGTTTCCGGGATTATTTGTTATAAACGATACTTCCTAGTGTCGTGCTAATATCCTGGGCTACTACGCCGTGATTCCATTCCGCTCTAAAATCAATAGGTGATATTTCCGACACAAATCAGAAGATGGTCTAAAAAAGTGACGCAAATTTCTAAAAACAAGATATCCGCGAGCTAAATTCATCTTGGTGCAAAGAACTGTCTTTTTCCCCTTTAAATTTAACGTAATGACTTGAACTTTTGGGGTTGCATTCCGAAAATAGAAAACACCGCGCATACGCTTGCACAGCGCGCGTACTGCGCGCAGTAAGGAAGTAGGTCACTTTTCAGGGGTGAACGTTGTGCATAATCTGCCTCGGGATGACAGAAAAGGGTGCGCGGATGCCCAAACTTGTATGGTACTCAAACGGGTTGGTTTGTTTATTCATACTTCTATGGTACCGTACTCACCCCAGACCATACACAAGTTACACAACAAACTGAGCTAATCTGTTCGCGCGCGAAGCGCGCTCGCAGCAAAAACTTGGATGTATAAATTAGATTAGCCGTATTCACACGATGAAAGCCAAGTTCTTAAGAATTGCAATTCTTAAGAATTGCAATTCTTAAGAACTTCAAAATGTGTGTTCAAACGATGCCAATTCTCGAGAGTTGCAATTCTTAAGAATTAAAACCGGAAGTAGTGTGCGCGCCTTTCTCATTTGAGGTCACGCGCACTCACTTGACTTGTTTTCACACCGGAAGCATATCTCGGTCATGAGGTCAACCCAAACCACGAGTCTCGAATCTGATTGTGTTCAGACGGTAAAAAAAATAGACTGCGCGCAGTCGCGCGCTTATCGCGCGCACATTCTCCGCGAAATCTTACAAGTATCTTGTGGTTATCTTGTGGTTTGCAAACCACAAGATAACCACAAGATAACCACGAGATTGCGCATATTTTGCAGTGCGCGCAATCTCGTGGTTTGGAAACCACAAGATAACCACGAGTTTTGCGTGTTCAAACGAGCGCTAACCACAAGATATTCTTAAGAATTGCAAACCACAAGATAACCACAAGATAACCACGAGATTGGCTTTTATCGTCTGAATGCAGCTATTTTGAATGTTAGAATTAACAAGTCTTAGCTCATATATTGTATACCACTCCCACACACAAACACACGCACCTACACAGACACACATACACATACATTCAAACACACACACGCACACAAAAAATTGTATTTTCCTAAAAACCTGGGGGGATGATTGTACATGTCATCCCCCCACCCACCTTGTGAGGTGGGGGGATGCATACCCCTCACCCCCCCCCCCCCCCCCCGTTGTCTACGCCCCTGATTAAAAAAGAGCCGTTAAAACTCAAGTGGCCGCATTCTATATTAAAAAATCATTGGTTTTAACTATTTTTAATTAAACATTGTGCATGTGATGTTTTGTTGAAATAATGATTAAATATAGAGATCGTCAACAAATATTTAAAAACATCTTTAGGGCAATTCCAAGGTAACAGCGTGACGGTAGGAGGGTGTTTCTTACGATGAAAGTCTAAATAACTCACAAAATAAAAATGTCCAGAACCAAATTTTGATATGCATCTGTTCCCACTATCCTACCAATTATTTACAATAGGAAAGAAAATCAAAATTCCCACTAAATTATGAATTATCAATATCAATATCTGCGGTAACAGCGTGACAGCAAAAAGACATGGGTTTCTTACATGGTAAGAAACTAAGCAAACTCTGTGAACTACAGGAACATTTTGCAATTTTGTCACATTGATTCTTTGTACTAGACATCAAGCTAGAACATCCAAATACAAATGTAGAAAAAATCCAATGTTCATAGTAAATATGATATCATAAACGTATCTGTGCACGGTAACAGCGTGACGGTAACAGCGTGACCTCTGAATTGTACATGTTATATATATGGGAGATATTGATGAGATGAATAAGATTATATCATTTTGATGTAGTCATCCAGAATCTATACAGAACTAGATGAATGGGTAATATAACCCAGATGCTCTGAAATGATGGTTCGCATGACACAAATTTGCAGCCTAGCGCCCTCTATTGATCAAAAATGTTTTTGGACAAAACTGAAATTCTTATCTTTTTTAGAATTTAGTTTGAGGAACCATCAAATATCAAACCCAAAATACAAACTTAATTGCAACAATGAAATATTAGACCTTTGACATCTGACCTTTGACCTTATTTCTCAAATTAGCATACAAATGTTTAATTTTATGTCGGCACAGTACATATCTACAAGTGATTTGTTACATGTAACATGATTTCAATGTCAGTAAGTTTTTGTGTTTGAATTGGTAATTATCCGAGTGACCTTTGACCTGTGCTCCAAACATTTTCATAGAATTTTCTTTTATCTACAGTACTCTTTCTAACATTAATTCTGGCATATTTTGTGAGATAAAAAATAAACTACAATAATTTGACCTGTTGACCTTTGACCCCATGACCAAATTCTATAATCAGGTCATCTAATTCACTGAACGCATACCAGTATTAATTATCATGTCATCCTTCAAGGATTCTTGAAATATCTTGAGAATAATATATTTTTTGCATATTAATTAGCTGTGACCTTTGATCTTTGACCTCATGGCCCCAAAATGTATCAGATAATCCATACCTCTGAATACATGTCTTGTACAAAGTTTGAACAGAATCCATCCAACGATTCTTGAGATATTGCAAACAAAAAGTAGGTTGCGTCACGCTGTTACCCAAAAAGTAACAGCGTGACCAAATTGATATTGCTTAGATTTATTAGTGGTAAAAGATAATGCTGCTATTTAGCATCCATAATATAGCTCTATGGGTGAATGAAGAAGAAACAAAAAATAATTTAATTCCCATTCATATTTTTCCAGAAATATTAAAAAATACCTGTTTTTAGGGTAACAGCGTGACATATAGATGACTATAAATGAAACAGTCACTGAAGCAGAACAAAGAGCGAAAATGCCGAAATAGATATTTATCTGATAAATTGAAATAATGTTCTTACCAACACTGAAAGAAAATGTTATGTAAACCTATTTTGCAGCTCTTTTAAGCTCTTTTTAATTGAAAATAAATTTATGCTAATTAATTCCTATAAAATAATAGTTTACGGCAAACATTTTTTTGAACATAATGCATTTCTGAATAGTTTGATCTTTAAGCTTTAATTTGATACCAAACATGTTATGATTCGACGAATTTGAAAAATGGGTGCTTATGTCAATGTTTGCTTGGAATTGCCCTTTAGTAAATTGTCAAGACCCCACAATAGTTACAGTTGGTTATATTTATGGTTATTTCAGCCGTCTCTGAACCGATTTTGTCAAAGAGTTTATTCTGTCATTAAAATTGTATGCCCTTTCAAATTTGACACTGTCGTTATCTCCCAACATAATTATTTTGTGTAGGCAGCGCCTTCTATACTGTCCAAAACTCAACTATCCCTTTAAACGTGTTACACTTGTTGTAGCATAGAACTTGTTGACACTCAATGTACCATGCAATGTGCAAATATTGAATGCAATGATATCATTAATTTCAATGACAACATCATACTAATACACGCAAGTAATAATCATCATAAATGACCTGTGACTGTGATGCTCCTGCTGCCATTCCTTCCCAGAACGCATCGTCTAAATAATCATCTCCAATTGTCATCTCTCGGAGCTTGGGAAGTGAGATGAGGCCGATACCAGCTCGGTAGGATGTGTCATGGTCGTCATTGACAGGCTCTGTCATAGGACCGGGGTAGTCATCGTTCTTTTTAAAATACAACAACACACTCTAAATTACAATTTTTTAAAATTAAATCTATTAGATTTACTTTTAAATCTTTCTTCGGCTGTGGTTAGGGACCAGCCGATCATGATTTAAAATAAATCTTTTGTTGGATTTAAAAAATATAAATCCAGATAGATTAAAAATGAAGCCCTTTTGGATTTGTTTTATGTTAATCTTATTAGGCCCCAGGCGAGTTCATGGCATCCTAATGAATTATTCATAATCAGTAATGCAGGCCACAATTTTCAGTTTTTAGTTTACTGTGCATGATACATTTACTAAATAAAGCGCTACTCACCAATTATCATGGCAAAAGAAAAAATAGAAGACTAGGAGAGGATTCGAACCCGTGACACCGAGCGTGAAGGTCCACAGCGTGACCACTACGCTACGTAAATCGATGATGGAAAGAGTGGTCTCATTGTAATCATATCCTTAACTCTAACCAAAACCGTAATCCTAGTTATGAATATTCATGAGTATAAAACTAAGAAAACTGAGCTTCAGAATACCGCAGTAGGTCACGTGTGAAATATCTCTGTTCTCATTCGTCAAATCTCCGATAACCTGGCGTTATTTTCCAATCCTTTGATGGATTGAAAATCACACCTTGGCCTTCGATTAACAATTGCTTTCGCGCGACTTTTTAAGTCTCCATAGATTTACAAATAATCTAAGTGTATTTATATTTGTTTTAATCCAAGCTACGATTTAGATTTTAAATCCCTGTAATTTAGAGTGCATATGTTATAAAGAATGCCATCGCTAATTGGGTATCGACCACATGCCTCCAAACTTATAATAATCAAACTAATAAAGAATACACATTACATAAACAAATACAGATATCAAATTGTAATACAACGTAATACATGTATATGCCAGTTTTAACGTTACCCCACGCATAATCTGACTAGTTACAGTTTTTTGTAATCACATTAAACAAAATGTTTACACGGTTATTAGTCGTTCACGGACGTTGTCACGCACTGGCCACTCATTAGGGTTTTACTGCACAATCTATGAGCGTGAGATGTGCTACCGGTATATCATTTCTCCTAAATTTGGAGATGAGAGATGGCGTCCATAACTATCCCCTATGTTCTTATATCAAATTAAACATTGCATTGTAATTTTGATTTAATTTCTAACTCATGACCAAAAACGTGTATCGTACTATGTGCAGCACTATTTGAAAGGTTTTGAACAGTAAACAGTAAACAGTATACAAATTGACGTTTGCAATTCTGAGTTGAAAGTGAGTTTAATTCACGTAGATAGAAGGGACTAAATCGGGTATTACTTTAAAAATATGAATATATTTGCATTGTAGAGCATGGTAGGAAGGAATATAACGAGTCGATACCGACTTTGCTTTAGAATTGGCTATGTCGGATTTGTTTTTATTTGTTCAAACTGTCATATGGTAAGGTGACACGGGTGATTCTGAAAAGGGTCAACATTTTAGAATCGGCGAAAACCAGTTAGAATTCGATATGTTTAATCTTTTAGCTGCAACGCTTATAATTGTTTGGAAAATATGATGCACCTTTAAATGAAAAGCTGAATCTACACTATTAACTATCTTTTCCCGGTTTGTTTACATATAGAAATACGGAAGTTTGAAAAATGGAATAAACATGGAAAATCATAATTGATTTTAATCGAGAAACGTATCTTAACATTATGATATACACTGCTCTTAATTAGTGAACTTGTGAACTACATTTAGGTATTTTTTGGCATTAAGCGATTCAATCATTCATTTTGTCTGTACAATGCCTTACCTTATTCATGCACACAACTGCCAGTACATACTTATAATGCATGTCTAAGTGATATGCAATGCTAAATTCACCGCGCTCTCGCAAGAGGTGCATTGCAGGAGCGATGGCTGTTTCATTGTGACAGTCATATGCCACTTTCATGATGAATTCCTCATCCTTCACATTCTTGCAGAGAGCTTCCATCACTGACCGCCCAGCTTCTCCGCCATGTGCTGCTGCAAATGACATAAGGTACTCAAACTCCTTGTAGTCTTCCATCACTCGTGTCAAAACCTTCTGAAACTCTTGATGGTCTGACTTGTAAAGAGAGGCGACGTAGACACCGGCCATGTTCTCTTGCATAAGTTTATGAGGAAAACGCGCCTCGCTGACATGTTCCTTTCCTTCCTTCCTCTCATCCTTTGATGCTAATCTCTTCTTCTTTGATAGGACTCCTATCTCACAGGCTGTATCGACGGCCCCCGAACACCAATCGAATTCTTCTTCCCGAAAGAGTAAGTGCTTCGAAAGCAATCCGTCGTATGCCAGTTTGCCTATCTTCATGTAGGCCTGTTTGCATCTCTCCAGACATTTATTCCAGGTCTCGTCACTTCCAGCTTCTTTGCGTTTGTTGTGATAGTGTTCATTCATAGATTGAACCATTTCCTCAAAGATGTGAGGAAACGTTTGGAGCTTGCTGAGAGCATCCCTCCTCGACTCTTCCTTCCAAACGTGGCAAATCATGGCGCAGAAGATGGGGATATGAGCCAGGGTTCTAATTACTCGGTTGTTCTCCATAGCTTTAAGAAGACTCTCTGCAGAAGATGAGTCTTCATAGAAGAACTTTCCAACATAGGTTGCTGATCCTCCCTCCTTGAAGCCTTCTACACGAACACGTATGTACTGCTTGTTGATCTTGTCGACACTGGTGATTTGGTCGGCGCGCCATGGTCGGGAAGTGACAATGAGAGGTGTATTCATCATTTTCTCGCCCCTCATATTCTGCACCAAAACATCGTTCGAATTTTGTTCTGTTACATCCCCTCTGTATTCGTCTAATCCGTCGAATAGGATTATTGATTTCGACGGATTACTTTTGATGTAGGCGTCAACAATTTCCCCTGCAATATCAGCACCGTCGCGCTTGTATACAGAATCATTCGCTATGTCGCTGAAGAACCGAGCCTGCTGTGCGTCTCTAAGCGAAATTAGAAACAGTAGGTCTATATTCTCTAAGCACTGTCCAGTAGCCCAGTCGTACGCTATCTTCGCAAGGAGAGTTGTCTTGCCGACACCCGCCTCTCCTAGAAAAGCAAATTTCTTCTTTCCTCCGTCTGACTTTAAAAGCTTAACAATATCATTGTATTCTAGTTGCTTGATTTGATATTCTTCTTCTTGCAGCAAACTAAGGTTTACGTAGATCAAATCCTGCCTTATACGCGCCTTTGGATCCAACGGAGATGTTTTTATGTCATTGTATTCCCGGATGTAATGTGCTTTTAATCGCGCTTGGTAGGTTGCCAGACCTTTGTTTGTTTTTACTGGAAGAAAAGGAAAATAATTATTTGCTACGTCTCACCGCTTATTGGTATAATGATCGTAGTAGTTGTATTTAATGTTAATGCAAGAATCAAACAATAGAAGTGGATTTATACCGTCGGTTTTTATGATAATGGTAAAGACGAGCATAATACTGATTAGTAGTTGTTTATAACGAATCAAACGTTTCCACTTTTATTTTGGAAAAGATACTATTGATTGTTTTGCTTTTTATAGTTGGATTGGTAGGCGTATAGAATACCTGAAGATCCCGCGACTAAACTAGGGTTTCTGAGGATGTGCTCGATTATCTCCTTGGTAGCATTCTCTTCCCTCGTCTTCCATTTCATCAGCATCTCAAGCGAGGCCTGGTAGACGTCTCCGTTATGTTTGGACCTGAGGCTGTTGTCCAGTTCTACTAGAGTGAAGTCGAGTCTGGTACCGACCTCGTAGAATCGGCCATACGGAATGGTTCTCGCTAGCCTCTCGAGCTCTCTCTCTAGGTCGTTGTTCCTACATTAAAAGTAAACAAAGTACAAGTCTAACTTCTTAATTATTTTACCACTTATTACCTGGTTAATGTCTGATTATAATTATGGAGAATTTGTTTTAATTCTTTTATATTTACTATCAAATTATGAGAAAGAAATATAATATACTCAATGCATGCATGCCAAAGGCAAGCTTACAACTTTATCCGGTCAAGGAATATATTAAAATATAATAAGCTTTTCATCTATTATTTTAGAAATCATGTTTGACTTACAAAGGAGGTGCTCTAGTCATGACGGGTATCTATATAGCCATTCACTCAATAACCACGATAAGCGGGTGCGACGTTCTGAATTCCTGAAATGATAATAAGATACCTTTATTAGGACTAAGTTCATAAATAATACTTCCTCATTTAACGAAGGAAAGGGATTTAAAGAGATAGTTCAGTTTTGGTATATAGGGCGCTGCGCAAAATGATTTTGTTGTGAAATATGTAACTGAGTGTAACATTTGAAAGAGCATTTCATTTTAATGGCAGAATAAACTTTATTTGATCAAAATCGGTTCAGAAACGGCTCAAATATCAATAAATATATCTGATCGGAATCAATCTGGGCCCCGGATTAATTCGATGATTTCAAAACTTTTTTTTTGACAAATGCTTACACTTCTTCAAAAATTGTCAAAGAGGTTTTTAAATAGTTCTACGTGTCTTTTAATATGAAATATTGTTGTCCACTATTTAAAGAGTCATACTATACGTGATTCAACTGAGTGTCTATTTGATGACAGACCTGAATATATGATCCTAATTAAAACTAGTAAGCAATTGGAAAGTATATGGAACAGGAAACATGTGGTCTCATGCTACCCTCATGATAGCGACCCTCTTTTTACATTGTGAAGTATTATCAATAGCGACCCTCCTCTTATGAATAGCGATCAGATCCCGTATTTATCATACCATCATATTCAGTTCAGGACGAAGAACTTAATTATAATTTTAGTATTATCCACCAGAGGCAGGGTTACTTGCATCTAGGTTCCCAGCTAGCCACCTGACGTCGGGCCGATGTCGGAAGTTGGTTGCCGGATGTCGGCATATCGCCGTTGGCTCGAGGTTAAAATGTCCGCCAGCCCAACATCGTCACGACGTCATTTTTGTGATATATTGGCATAACGTCATTTTCCGACAATGGCCCAACATCATGTCATGAGATGACATGATAGCTGGGTTCTTAAGTCAGCTGACTGATATATATCAATAAATAGCTATGTTATCTGCCAAAATAAACATTGCCTCGCATCCAAATATGACCAATATAACGTACAGAATAACGTGACAAGTTCACTATATACTCGAACGATTATATATAATTATAACATAAAACAGGAGATATGATTATAATTTGACCCTAGACTATTGACATGGCAAACAAGAGGCAGCAATAGAAATATTCATTTTTGAAATATTTTATTTGATATGCTTCATATTTAAGGTAGGCAAAACGAGGATTCACATTGTTATTAAAATGATTCATTTTCAAGATACAAATTGTTCCTCAGATTGGCATGCCCAGGATGTAAAAACTGATGGTGGAGGGGGGGGGGGGGGGGGGGTGTTGCGGCAGGAAACTAGCTTTCAGCCGAATGAAAGAGGTTTTTAGTCTTTTTCAAATAAAACAAAATATTTGGAAGGATTATAATTGATAATTGTGTTTTATCCCCTCTTATAATACCGAGCATGGTGGCTTAGCGGTTAGAGTGTCCACCTCATGCACGGGATGTCCTGGGTTCGAACCCAGACCGGGTCATACCAAAGACTTTTTAAAATGGTACCTTCTGCCTTCTAGCCAGACACTCGGCATTTATAGAATGGAGAAGGGAAAGTTAATCACACGAGTACACGAGGACTGGCCCCCTTCTGTAACTTTCGCTACATTTAGTAGACGTGTGGCCTAGGGCTAATGAAACGGAGATAGGCGCCGCCTTATGTGCCAACATTGGTACGGGAAAGACTTACATTGGGGGGCCACCTGCCCCGGATCGACGCCTCTGTGTAAAACACTGCCCACATGTCAAGCACTACATTCGAATGTGTATATAACGATAATGGAGATACGATTGTCCAGGCTAACAAAGTTAATTTGACATGTGGCAAATCTAACCACGAGGTGCACCAATGCGTTTTATAGCTTGTCGCTATACTTATCAATTCTAAATTTCTTCAAATTGATGTTGTCTGCATTCAAAAGATTGTATAATAGTCAATTGCATACCCTTCATTGGATAGGAGTATGTAACAAAATCATTCATGGCCTGAATACCATACGTGTCATTTTCAATATACGGGTACCTTACGATTCCTTGGCAAAAATGCGCTTACGCTGGCTGGCACAGGAATACTGATGGGGAGGGGGGGGGGGGGGGGGGGGGGGTGTTGCCTCTACCATAAAAATTAAATTCATGTTGTTGTATCATTCAATGTGGCATATGGTGCAATATTTGAACTGTGTTAGTCACTTTGTGAACAATTTTGGGGTGCATACAATTATTGTATGATAATATGTTTTCTTCATGAAAAAAATATAACTTTTTCCCAGTCGGTAGAATAATGACATAGTACACAAAAAGTACATGACGTCAAGTCCGAATTTCCTTCCTATGTGTGCACCAGTATGCACAATTGAAAGTTAAACAAATGAAAACGCACCCATACCGTCGGAAGGGGGACACCCCCCTCCCACACCCTCCACCTGCTCAGTCGCTTTGCTCCCTCGCAAAGTCTCACACTCACATCATGCTCAAACTTGGCAACCATGGCAACCCTGCTATACCTGGTTGTGATGTAGAATCCCCCCTCCCCCCCCCCCCCCCCCCCCCCCCCCCACCAAAAAAAAGAAGAAACAAATTTAAGAAGATAAGAATATACGGTTGCTCATAAATAAGGAATTTTTTTTTTTTAGATCGAACATTCTTTTCCTGTTTTTTTGCGCATAATGACTCATTTCAGACTTTAAAAATGATTATGTTTCCAAACTACCAATGTTCAATAAAGGGTTGCAAGAATTTTAATTAATCAATTTAGCCTTTTGTTTTGAACTTTAAAAGGCAGGACCTTTGATGATTGGCCCCTTACCCTTTCCAAAGCGTATGTCCAACAAGTCATCATTATGGGTCATTTCTCAGAGTTGGCTGTACATTTGTTCA